>MU182939.1:161445-191229 GCA_016904865.1 Pissodes strobi
GAATGCTGCTGATGTGTGAAATAGGGATTATTATTGATCTTGGTTGCAGTTGGCTGGATCGTTGTAGATGTAGAAGGTGTCTAATTCTATACCTCTTCTCTATTTCGAGTAATTGGCTTGTGGTGATATTTCTGTTTTTTTGTGATACCATAGTCCACTGATAATTGCAGCTAATACTGTTATTGCAGAAACCGTGGTGCTGCTAATTACTGTATTATTGAGTGAGCTCCATCTGGTCTCTGTCGTCAGTTCATGGTCGATTTCTACTTCTTTCTCCATGATAGATAGATAGATAGATAAATATTTATTCAATCCTTAAATGTTACAAAGTAAAAAAAAACCATATCTAAGACCCCACTTAGGGTATGGATCCTGTCACAAAAACTCAACTTCTAGCTAAATACAGTTATTATATTACAATAAAAAACAATTTTAAATTTAGCCCATTTATATCACTATCCTGAAAAAATTCATTTAAATTATAGTATGCTCTCTCCTTTAAAAATGCTTTCAGCTTATACACAATCTTACCAGATGGATGTTGTCTCAAGGCTAGGGGGAATACTACATTTCTTTGCACAAAGGTAAAATTTGGTTTTTCTGTTCTCACATTAGTTTTAAATCTTGTATTATATTGATGCTGTCCCTCCCTTTCAGAAAAAAATGAGAAAAATTAGTAAGTAAAAACTTTACGCATTCCAGGATATAGAGGCTGTACAAAGTAAGATTACCAGTTTCCCGAAACACCACTCTGCATCTCTACATCCCATGCCAAATACAATACGAATGCATTTTTTTTTGTAGTACAAAGATCGTGTTAGATTAAACAGAATTCACCCAAAATATTAAACATATAAGCATGATATGCTGAGAGAGCCGCCTGCCACCCAATATTATTATAAATGACTCGCAGAGCATAGCCATACCACCGTCTATAGATATTCTAATAAGTCCGCTCACTCTAGCGTGCCGCATAAAATATCGCCGTTGACCTTGAACGCATCCGTCGATAGTACAGCCACGGCCACCTATACAACATGCGTGGATACCGCGTACGATCACTATGAATAGTGTAACTCACGATTTGATTATTTTTATACGGGGAGCGTTCTATTAGGGATATATGATATTTTGACATGACATGATTATTTTATTTTGATTATTTAAATACATTAAACTACAAAACTTAGCCTAAGTATGTCCACTATATTGGTAGTTTCACCTGGCGTTGTTCTGTCAACACCGTGGCCTACCAAAATGACACCCATAGGGGGCTGTTGTACTAGCCTACTTAAAAACTAAGGGCAGTAGTACTGCTAGCAACTTGAGCATTACATGGGCTGTACCCTTCAATGCCGCTACGTTTTAAATTAGCCGAAGCTGGAGTTGATTAGTGTATTTTTATGTGTGCTATTTTGTTATTAGGCTGGTTATACATGGAAAAATTTACAAAAACCATGTTTAAACTGCCCTCGTGGAGCAGGGGCTCATAATATTAAAAAAGGGACGGCACACTATATACAACATGCACATTATATACAGAACTATATACAAAATAATAATGGCTTGCGTTTACAAGACAACTCCAGTAAGCTATCATAACATCAAGGTGAATGGAATGCATCCGACGGTTCAGGCTACGGAATCATGGATGCTTCGGTGGTTAGAATTCAAGTGGCGCAGTGAGTGATGGTACCTATTTATAATAGGAATCGTGCCTCTAACAAGCCCCGCCCCCATGTCCTAACATGGTCGGCTGGCCAATCAGGTAGCAGGGGTACACATAGCCCGCGAAGAATATGTGTTCCTGCTCTCCTGATACTTACTGACTTTTCAAATTAATGAAAAGTGGTTATAAAGTTACTAAACGTCAATAAAAAGATGTGAAAGCTAGGATTTTAGGGCTGATGATGGTATATTACAAAATTGTTAATGCTATGGCGGCCTTAATTGCCTATAGTATAGGGTAGTTTCTCGGTATATGGTGCCGTGTGTGATGGGATGTTCGGGGTCGTATCTCCTGTCGGCGATATGGGCCGTTAGCGGCGATCCCTTAATCTGGTGATCGAAGAATCTGCATGCGAGGTCGTTGACGTAATCCGCAACGTATTCAACTCTAGCCCACGCATACAGATCCTCTGTCCTGACATGATCACGCAGTGTCAGGGAAAACGCCGCCCTTAGGTACCTGTTCTGCAGGACCTGCAGTTGTCGCAGATGAGTCCTGGCCACCGAACACCACACCGGGGCACCATATAGGAGTGCTGGCCTTATTACTGATTTGTATAAAATCAGCTTATTTGCTGGACTAAGGTAGGACCTGCCTGCCACTAAAATGTTTAGGCCTTTTTTAATTCCTTCGTTTTTAGATATGATCGCAGAGACGTGTTTGCTAAAATTTAGCTTGCTATCGAGGGTTAGTCCCAGATACTTAACCTGGGTTTTCGGTATGATTGGAGTATTCCCTATCATGAGAGGCGTAACATCGATATCCCTCTGCTTGCGAGTGATAATGATCAGCTCGGTCTTGCTCGTGTTCAGGGCGACCTTCCACCTCTCATAATAAGGAACAAGCACATTCATGTGATCGCCCAGTCTTGATTTCGCCACCTCCGCTATGGGATTTTGGGAATAAATCGCCGTATCGTCGGCAAATAGGGCGGTACGGGTTTCAGGATGTGACGGAAAATCTGCTATAAAGAGATTGAAAAGCAGCGGCGAAAGGACCGTGCCCTGTGGCACCCCTGCTCGCAGTGTCCTGCTTGCAGACGTGTGCTTTCCTATTCTGGTAACGAAGGTGCGTCCGGCAAGGTATGATTCGATGAGTGATATAAGGTGCAGCGGTAGGCTGTATTTTGCTAACAGTTTAAAAAGCAACCCTTCGTGCCATACCCTGTCGAACGCCTTCTCGATATCCAGTAATAGCATCGCAGTAGATTGTCTGTTATTAAAACCCTCATAGACATCAGTTGCGATTTTCGCGGCAAGCATGACAGTGCCATGTCTGCCGCGAAAACCGAACTGTTCCCGGGGGATGATATTCAGCCGCTCGACAGCCCTGTTGATCCTCGGCAAGATTAGCCTTTCAGCCACCTTCCCGAGGGTATTCAACAGGGATATCGGTCGGTAGGAGGATGTTAGCGTAGGATCTTTTCCCGGTTTCGGGAAGTGAATAACACACGCTGCTTTCCAGGGTTTGGGGAAGTGTTGCAGCCTGATTACCGCATTAATTATATGCAATAGATGGATGAGTGTCTTTTTAGGTAAGTTTTTAAGGATTATGTTCGGAATGCTATCCGGGCCGGGAGCTTTATTTCTCGGAAGACGGCAGAGAGCTTTGCGTAGTTCCGCCGGCGTGACTCTCAATTTATCAAGTACTGACGGGGGAATGGGATATTTATGTTGGCGGAAAGTGCTTACAGTGAGGCTGCATTGCACTTGTTCAGGGAGAGTATCAGGCGACTCGCTGTAGACGCTCTCCAAGTAGTCTGCGAAGGTCTCCGCTTTCCCCGGATCGTCCACCATGTCTACGCCACGGTGTTTGATCGCGGGCATCGGCGTACTACCTCCACGGATTTTCCTGGCCAACTTCCACAGCGAGCCGTGTTCCCTATTGATAGTATTAATGTAATCGAACCATACTTGATTACGATATTCCCGTATTTCCATCCTGATTTCGTCCGTCAGCGCATTGATACGAGCGGATCCCATTTGTGTCCGGTTTCTCTGCCATCGACGTCGAAAGCGGTTTCTAATTGAAATGAGTTCTAGGATAGGTTCAGGAAGTGATTCTGTCCTAGGGCGGATGGTAACCCTAGGGCACATTGCATCACGGATGCGCTGTATGTTTGTAGTAAGCTTTTCTACTTCATTCTCGAGTTCCTGGATTGATTCTATTTGTTCAGGGACGACTGTTACCTCATTCAACCTCTCTCGAAACACCCTCCAATCAAGATTCCTGTAGGAAACGACGGTGTCTCTCGTCGTGGGGGCTTTGTGATACAGGCTAATCTTGATCGGAAGGTGGTCCGAGTTTAAGGTGTTAATTTCCAGTAACTGAGTGGTTCTTATCGCACCCCTAGTAATAGCAACATCCAGGAATGAGTCGCTTCGAAGATATGTGGGATTTGGAGTTATATGAAAGGACATTTCCAGGTTGTTTTCGATTATTCCCCTAAATAATCTACCCCTGCTGTTAGTTACGCCGCCCCATTCGACGTGCGTGGCATTCAAGTCCCCTATCAGCAGGGATACTCTGTTTTGCGGTAGAAGTACAATGAGATCGTTTGCCGTGAGGCGGAGATCCGGAGGTATGTAGCAGCCACATACACACAGTCCGCTCTCCAGTTCAATACTGACGTTTTCGATCACGGGCACGTTATATACGCGCCGAAAGCGAAGAGTTTTGTGTATGAAGCAGGCCACGCCTCCTCCGGCTCGATCTAGCCTATCAAATCTCTCTATGTTATAGTTCCTAACTTTAAGTGTAAAGTTAGGATTTAAAAACGTTTCGTTGAGAAAAACAATATGGAAATTGGATGTTTGCATAAAATTACGGAATTCGCCCATTTTGGACCTGATGCCGTGACAGTTCCAGCTCGCTATATTTATCATTATATGTTAAATTGCGAGTATTCAAATGAGAAGAACCGAATCGAGGCTTGCAGTATCTCTGCCTTATCGCCTCGACACGCTTCTAGCATGTTTGAGTAGTGGTCTAGCGCTAGAAATAGCTGGTCTAAATTGACCATACTATTTATTTTAGCCACCACATTATTAAGGTTAGACATTAAATTAGATATATTTACATTGTTATCATGGTTCAAGTTGCCGCGAGCAGTACCACTAACCTGTACATTATTTTGTTTTGCGACGTTCTCTCTAGTTAGTTGAGCGCTGCTACGTCGTAGAGGCGGGAATTGCTTCTGGAATGCTTCGTCACGTTGGGCATTGTTTAGCCCTTGGCTCCGTGAGCCGTCAGCTACTCTTGCAGGTTGATTGTCACGCCAAGCCGGGTTGGCTGGCGGTGGTGCAGGTTTGAACGTCGGTTTTGATTGCTTGTTCTTGGCTGCCGCTGCTTCTATTATGTTTAGCTTGTAAGCGTAAACCGGACATTCATCATCTATAGACCGATGAGGTCCGCCGCAGTTTACGCACTTTGTTAGTTCTTGGGTGCATTGCTTGATATCGTGCGGTCCCGCGCATTTACTGCATGCCGTTTTTCTCTTGCAGTACTTTTTGGCGTGCCCGTACTGTTGGCAATTCTTGCACTGGAGTACGGGTTTGCCTGAACGCCTAGCTTCCCATGCGATTCGTACATGCATTAGTGTCTTTACCTCGCTATTCAGTCGTCGAACAGTATAATCGGTACCTAGGATGACTAGGTACATCGGTTGTCTCGTCTTTCTCATTTCATATATGCTCTTAGCTCGGATATTATGTTCTTCGTTGAGTGCTTCGACTATTTCTTGGGGCTTGATGTCGCCATCAAGCCCTCGCAGAACGAATGCCCTAGTCTTTTCCTGGGTTTCTGCGTAGGTATGGTACTCCGTACGCTCGACGTCTAAGGCCCTTTTCAATGTGTGGAGATCAATGGAGTTCTCGCAATATACTATAACGCTGTTTTTAGTATATTTTAATTGGTACTTGCTTATTCTCATGGCTTGTAGGTCCTCCCTGAGCTGCTTGTGGTCAGCCGGGCGCCCTTTAATAACAACTGGGGGTGGTGGCTGCACTTTACTTTTGGGGGTAGTTTTAGTGGTTTTTCGGGGAGCGGCTTTGCGTTTAACCCCGGTGGATGCCGTGGTAGACGCGACGCTTACGGTTTCTTCATCCTCCGTATCTAGGTCAGATAGGGGTTGAAATTGGTTAGATATGGGGACGGTGGATTGGCCCATATCTAAGGTTGATATTTTAAAGTTCTTTTTAAACGGTATTTGCCTGAAGGGCGTTTTAAAAATGTCTTTGGTTTTTTCACCTACCAGGGTCTCAGAAGTTGCAGATATCGGGGGAGGCGGCGGTGGCATTATTTTCGGGTCGTTGCTATTCGGTTTCGTTGTATCCATGCGGTTTAGGACTTCTTCGTTTTTTTTTTTTGCGATTTCTGACGGTTATCCAAGGTGACCTTCAGCTTTTTTGCCGTCTCCGTGCCTTGTATGTTTGTCGGAGAGGCTTTCTTTTTGCCAGTATCAATTTTTGACGTCACTGGTTTCTTCATACGTACGGGGTGGCAATCCCTATTTTGTTGACGCACTTTGGATGTTAGCTTAGAAGCATCGGCTAAGCTTAGATTGCTATAATTTCTCAGGCTTTCGTAGTCCAGACGGCACTGGACGCAGACTTCTGCATATGTTTTGCATCTGCTGCGTAATCTACGCACAGAATCCTCCGATAATTTGCGGTCGGTGACCGACTCCATGGATACGTTTGACATGGTATCCTCATCGTCCGTTGGGTCTCCCATTTTTGGGTCAGTTCCGGGGTTACGTCCCCGGCGACTAGAAAAATGTAAGCACGTGGCTTATAGCGGTCTTTACTGGTTACCTGTACGGTAAAAAGCAGTCACAAGAATTCTAATATCACAGTACCAGTCCGAGATTCGGTTAAAAAACGCGCATGGAATCTTTTTGCCTGAGTTCCTTTATCAGGTCCGTTTCTTTAGCCGGCAAGAAACGGAATCCGATATATGATATGAATATGGTTATTAATGTTTATATTATTTATTTCTTATGAACAATTATTGACAAATAGATGACTTTGGTAAAAAAAGAAATAAAAGACGGTAGGTTCGAACGGACTGGCTCTCATTCTGGCGCGAGCACAATGAAATTGATTCGAGTCTGCTATGGCTAGATCCTATAATAGGTACAACATGGGTTTAGCCAGGGGGGCCTTTGCTTTTTAAGCTTGAACACAAAATTGGTGGAAAACACTCAAAAGCTAGAGTTTTAGCACGATATTTGAAGATTTAAAGAAAATTGTGCTTTACTGCAATAAATATTGTTTTGACTATGCCATTTCAACATGTTCAATCATCTACCAACTAACAAATAAAAAAAAAATCGTCTTCAGCGGAGAGCTGCCAAATAAACTGTGCCAGTCAGGCATTTCCAAATCTTTGAGTAGGTAGGTACCTAGACTCTGTGATTTGCAACTTTATCATTTTGTTCTAAAAAATATTTATACAAATTTACAAATTTTACAGATTTTTTAATATTTTAAGTTTTTGGCACTCTTTGTTACCAGATTGGCATTTGATTTCTCTGTTTGCAAACTTCAATGTATAATAAATGCGAACTCTCGTGTACAATGATAAAAAATATGACTGTGGAAAGCTTGGGCATGGATGTTTGAGAAAATAGTTCATTCAGTTTACATCCCACATTGTTTGGAAAACAGTAAGTGTTAAAGTTTGTGACAAAAATCTCTTCTAAAGATTGCAAATAATTTAGAAATATTTTGGAGGTACTTTTAGGCCTCCAAATAAGGTCTGTTTACCTTTATAGGCCTTTAATTCGCAAAACAATGTGGATCTATCACTTTGGGAAGAATTACAATAATTTGCACAAATGGCGCAAGAGTGTTTTAGAAGACATTTATTTAAAAAGTATCCACCAACATAAACCAGAGCATTGCCCTCTTCAGTTTCTAAGTTTTTAAAATCGTTATTTTGCAGTTTTAAAATGGAATGCTTATTTTTTTCTTGTTTTTCTGTTAAAAATGATCCTTCTTTTAAAAGGTCAGGGGTAATGGTCAATACAATATCGGCAGCTTCTTCTAAGGATCAAAGGATTTTAACGCGAACATTTTTTTAAAAGGACTTGTGAATTGAATGGGTGTTGCATTTCCACAAGCATTTCTGATAACACCGAAATAATTTTCAAGACAGTCTTGATTTAAATGACGAGTTAGTAAAAATCGGTAAATCGGTACTTTTTTTGTTGCAACCTACTTAAATAGTTAAAAATTCATAAATTTTATCCCTGTAACCTCAAGTAATTAACGATTGTAACATATTTTTGCCACTCTGTCTCATTTATAGGTCATTAGTGTAAACACAAATTTTACCTGGTAATGATACTACTTTTTAATAGTTATTTAGTAATATAATAAATAAGTAAATAATAAACGAAATATTACCTACGATATGGATACAAATACGGGTAGGTATATAAAATTAATACGAAACCCAAAAACAACTGGTATTGTTTAACTACGAACACAAATTACAAAATATAACAGAAAAATAGCGACAATGGAATAATTTTAACCTGATATTTTCGGGTGTTGATAGTTATCGATATCTTATTATATTTTGTTGACAAATACGCTATCATAGTGGATGTCGTCTTTAACAAAAAAAAATTGAAAACACCGACTAACCGGTGCTACACCCATATCTTAAAACAAACATTAAAATTGTTTTTCTACAGCCGCGCGCAAAACAACTAATTACGAAAATAAATAAATGACAGTCGTGCGTTTATTACAGTTGTTGCTGGCGCTCCTGTATAAAGTAATTGTGCCCCAATGTTAAAAATGACAGTCATTTGCAAATTTCAGAAAAAGAATAGCGAAAAATGTGCATTTAATTTTAAAAAATGCGGCTGTAGAAAAAATTCTGTGTGCTTTTCGAGATTGCCGTTTACGAAAGATTCGATTTTGCGTAACATTCTTCCGGCAATCCGTTACTTTATGTATGTTCTAAAAACACCAATAACTATATTTTCATCTAGGGGAGTTTTATTCTTAATTAGGTGGTTAAAATAGCGATCAAACTTACTTATACTCATATATAACTCAACTTATATACATAATTTGGAATATAGGTAGGTGCGTGTTTAATGACATAACATAAATATTGAGTTAATGCATGCTTACATACCTCTCTATATCTTTAGGACAGCGAAAAAATGGAACACAATCACGTGTAGTCATCAACAGTACAATATGTAAAACTACGTTTAGCCATCTTAACCAAATCATCAACAGTACAATATGTAAAACTACGTTTAGCCATCTTAACCAAATAATATTTTTTAAATAACGAATAACGTAAAACGTGCGAAAACTATTCCGTAAATATAAATTCAAGACGTCTGGTCGCGAAAGCACTTGCGAAAACTGAGTGACGGCTAAGCCGTGACATCGCCTGTGACATCGCTGTCAGTCGATGGGCGAGGGATTGGCGAAGGCAGGAGGGAAATTTTCCGCGGCACCCTCGAGTGAGCGGACTTATTAGAATATCTATAGACGGTGGTCATACCTACTGACCCCCGTTGCAAGTTGTTGAACGTGGGGCCTCCAACTCACCCTCTGATCCAACTACATCCCCAGAACAGACACCTCCTCAGCCGCTTCTATTACAGTCAGTGTTCCTGTATGCAGAGGCAAAATCAGTTTCTGATCTTGAGAATTATACCACCTGTGTCTTAGACACATTAAGGAGAAGGTTGTTTCCCACAAACTAGCCCCCCCCCCTCCCCCCAACCCAACCAATGACTCAGTCATCCTGTCTACACATGCTTGTTGATCATTAGCGGCCCCAGGATAGATCCCTGCGGGACACCTCTCCTTATACAAGTGCTATCAGATATGATATTTTCTCCAAAGTTGTTGGTTTTAATGACACATTGTTCGCGTCCCCGGATGTATGACACGATCAAGTCTAACGTCACACCCCTGATCCCACATCGCTCAAGCTTGCTGCACAGCACCGAATCACGGCACATATAACAACCAGCAATATCACATCTTGTTGTTTCGCATCTGCGCAAGTCCGCGCGCAAGATATTCCTTGGTAGGAAATCCGTCAAACTGCCGCCAGCGGCGTCGTGTTTTTACGACTGGTTTATTTTATTGCTATTGGAGTTAAATCGAAACCATAGGCGTGTATTTGTCAAATAATTGACATTGTGAGAGACGAACGTTGTTTATGACATTGTGTAATGCAAAAAGCCATGGTGTTTAAGCAATAAGAACTTGTACAAACCAGAGATATTTTTCCAAGAAGAATTTCTTTAGATTTCCTGCTCATACAAGGGGTATACATATATTTCATAACCCATTGATATTTGAAATTTTATATTACGGCTCTGTTATAGTAAAATCATACTCATATATTTCAAATCCAGCCCTGACTTTTCCTACCCAACTGACATTAGCAAGGTCAAATTTAATTTTTCGCTTGACAGGTCGAGTAATATTGCTGGTTGTTATATGTGCCGTGACCGAATGATCAACACTATCGAACGCCTTAGATAAATCAAGGAACATGGCTGTTCTTTGCTATCATTTACAGAGCTTAATATCTGGTCCAGGGCCTAGTATACAGGGTGCTACAAATTCGTTTCTTTGTATGGGTATCTCGAAAACCGTAAGAGATACGAGGTCGGTTAAATTAGGGCAAAGTTGCGCAAATTAAGGGTGATTGACAAGCCGTCGAGAAATTTAAAAAATTCCGTCTACTTCCGGAGATATCCGTAAAATATCGAAAATCATCTATTTAATTTTTATTTTTTCCTGCCTTTGTTTGGAGAGATAAAGTAAAATAAATGTCACATTCTTATTGCCACTTTTTCTCCTCTACAAGCTGGCGGTATCAAATTTTAAATCCGACGGTTCGCTTTCGGGCCCCCTTCATCAACTTAATTTTTTTAAATACGGACCTGGATTTTTTATCTAATTTTTAAAAAGCCTTTGGTCTCCCAAAACCAACGATGTATCACACTTGTCCGATAGTGGTAACAAATATTGTCATAAGTGTAATCGGGTCAGAAAAGATCGCCCCATCTCTGTCTAACACATTATCTCTTATGGAAAAAATCTAGATTTGTTGATTTATTGATAAGTGCGATACATCGTTGGTTTTAGGAGACCAAAGGCTTTTTAAAAAGTAGATAAAAATTCCAGGTCTGTATTTAAAAAAATGAAGTTGATGAAGGGGGCCCGAAAGCGGAACGTCGGATATAAAATTTGATAACGCCAGCTTGTAGAGGAGAAAAAGTGGCAATAAAAATGTGACATTTATTTTACTTTATCTCTTCAAACAAAGGCAGGAAAAAATAAAAATAAAATAGATGATTTTCGGTTTTTTACGGATATCTCCGGAAGTAGACGGAATTTTCTAAATTTCTCGACAGCATGTCAATCACCCTTAAATTGCGCAACTTTGCCCCAATTTAACCGACCCCGTATCTCTTACGGTTTTCGAGATACCCATACAAAGAAACAAATTTGTAGCACCCTGTATAGCACGAACTGTAGATTTTTTTTTACGGAAACCATTTTGCCTCTCTGAGATGGTGTGAGGCAGGTCAAAGAATCCAACCAGTCTGGAATACATCACTGTCTCAAACACCTTACTAATGTTTGAAAGCAGTGATATAGGCCTATAGTTATCAAGTTTCTCCGCATCACCCTTTTTATGGATTGGCTTTATCAGTGCCCTCTTTAACAAAGGTGGAAATACTCCATTTTTCAACATTTGGTTTATTATATGAGTCAGTGGTAGAGCAATGATGTTTGCAACCTTCTTAAGAAGAGCTACTGGAATATCATCATGGCCCCCGATTTCTCATTTTTTTATGTTTTTACAATATTTATGACTTCATTACATGTAACTGGTTCTAAAAATATACTATGCTGATTTATTGGAATTTTTGAGTAATCAATCACTCCATTTTCTTTTATGTCTGATGGACGTATATTTATAAAAAAAATCATTAATTGAATTTAAAAGGTTTTTTTCCGACTGATATGAAAAATTGTCAAAGAGAGACTGTTTTTTTAGTGTTTGGTTGTGTTATGTTTTTGACCAAAGTCTAGGTTGCTTTGGTTTTATTGTCGGACCCTTCAATATATCGCTGACTGATCAGCTGCTTAGCTTTTTTTATGAGTTTTTTTAAGATACCTGAATATGCCTTATAGAATTCGACAGTTATTTTCCCTGATATGAATTTTTGGTGGAGTATGCCAGGTTGGCATCGGCCACCCCCAGCACGTCACCCCAATCCTCACCTCCTCGTATCTCCTGAAAATATTGTTTCAAGCAAGCTTTTGAAAAGGATCTTGTTCTGAAATTGTTTTCCCCAGCCTTGATTTCTGATTGAGTTAAACATATGCTCTGAACATAATGGTCAGAAAGAGCTGATACAATCACCAAGGCCTTTTTATATTCTAAAAAGTTAACAAAGATATTATCTATACATGAGGCACTTTTTTTAGTTACTCAAAAATTATCTGTTTGAAATTTTTTATTTTTACTTATCACAGAGCAGAATTTCTCTTTGTCCATCTATGCTACAATTGTTGATCTTTTCCATTTTTTCAAAATCATTTGTCCTCTCGTTTACTAGTATGCCCGTTCCTCCATGCTCTCTAGTTCTCTATTTTGGTAAACTCAGCTTCATGAGGTTTTAGCCAGTGTTTGGTTAGGCATAATATATCCTGTTCTTTTTCCAATGTATTTAAAAATAGCTCAATTTCATTAGTTTTATTGCGAAGACACTGAATATTTTGGTGGATTATGTTCAGTGTCTCATTTGTTTCAATTACCGGTTTTGGTAGTTTTGTGTTTGAGGGTCTCTTTTGAATGGTCTCCGGTGGAGATGGAGAAAATGGTTAATGATGATACCATTTCCCCATATTTCTGGGGCCATCACCTTTCCTCTATCATTCCTTGGCACTTCAACCTAACCAGGCTTCCAGAAGCAGTGATTACTGGTTCCTTATCTGAGCTTAAATATATTTTAGCAGAGCGAAGTAATGTAGTTAGGTTCATCCTGGCAGGTTTAAACATAGTTTTACGTACTGATATAGTCTCGCTTCTTTTTTGAAGTTAATATGTTTTGCTCGTTTTTACAAAACAGGTTTGGGAAATCTCAATAATTCCTGTATAGTTTAATGTGATTTCATCTCCTATTCCATCGCAGATAACTGCAACCCTTGTAGTGTAAGTGCCCAGCGACATAAAGTTGCATTTATGAATACTGTCTCGGAAATTTTTGTGTGGCTTAATTGCGGCTAGTCTACCACCTTTTCCCTTTATGAAAACTTTCGTAGTGGGGGCGTTTGCTTTCCAGTTCTTCCGAAAGCCGACCATTTCGCGTAGTGCTAAAAATTTATGGATACTGTTTTTATTTTTCATGTAATCGCGAGGCAAGTTTATGAAACGAGCAAAAAAAAAGTGTCCGACAAAAATTTTGGGGCGTTAAGGGTGTCCGACAATTCAAACACATCCAATTCATGACTTAAAAAAATTTATGAATAACGAGCTGATTTTTTCAGGGTTACTTAATAAAAATGTGTAGATAATAAATATCCAATTGTCCGACAAATTACATTTTCCGATTTTCCAGTCCGACACTGGAAAATCGTCGGTTTCACAAAGCCAAAAAATTTACGAATAACTGGCGGACAAAAAAGAATCATGTATATAAAACAAGTATTCGACATGTGGTATAACTGTCCGACAAATATGTCGGGACCAATCTGCAGTCCGACAAGAAAACAACAATTTTAAACAGCATTATTTTTCAAGTATTCATTAATTGTGATAAAGTTTTATAAGCTACTGTAAATGGATTGTGAAATGCGTAAATAGTTAATAATATGTATTGAAACCTTGATTGAAACTTACCGACGCCCAATATATGTATTACCTTCTGAAAGTCGACAGTCAGACACGTGATCGTACAATTTTTTACAAACCTATTTCGACCCAACCATTACGTTGTGTATTTAGTAGCTCCCAAATTCTTTTAGAGTTTGGAGCCGCAATAATTCTTTTGTATTTTCCTTCTTGGGAACTCTTGTTTCCCCCTTTTTTTCTTCCTTATCTTAGCAATTAATACACCAAGAACATTTAAAACATTTACTAAATAAACGGAACCAGTGAGCACATGTTAACCCATTAGATAACCCTGACGCCCTACTAATAGAACGGCATCTTTAAAAATAACTGCGCACGCCAATGGTGAGAAATTTGGCTCGTCATCTATAAGTGAGTTTCGGGACAATCTTATTTGACAGTTCCGCGCCGTATTGCTTGCGCAGCGCTGCATGTTTTTGTTTAACTTAATTATAAAAGTGAATAAAAATGGCCGAATATAACATCAAGTTTGCTAGGTGAGTATATTACTCAAGAAACATTCAATAACTTATTTTTGTGTTAGCTTTATTTTCATGTATATATATATACCAAAATAACAATATATTTACTGATAACTTCAGTAAGGCATGCTAGTCGTTGGCAGCGAGCCGCCATTTATTGCCGTTCTTTATATAGGCCGTTAGGAATAAGAGCTACTTTACGAAATAAAAATTTGATTACTTATATTATTTTATAAGTAATGAGTAAAGTAAAATCTAAAATTACCTCCATTTTTCATTTTTAGAGGTTTTTCAATGCATGAGGCATTAGCAATGCTCGAGAAATGCGATTTTCCGCAGCCTTCAGCTGACATTGTCATGTTACCGCCCGACGACGACTGTGAAACCGACGAGGATTCAGGCCAGGAAGATACGATGTGTATAGAAATGGAATCATTTTGAACGCAAAATAGAAAAAATAAAATAAAAAACTAACGGCTTTATAGGTATACACGGAAAATGTTATCATTCTAAATTTATTGAACTTACCTTTCAGCCACCAAATACTTTTTTTTTACACTGAATTCTTTGTAGCACGATGAATGATACCCAATTAGTTCTTCATCGGAAGAATGCGGTAATATCACATCAGTATATTTGTGGTTGTGAAACAGTCTTGATTTTAAAAATAATTTAGACGAACAAAATATTTCTGGCGTAAATGTTTTCACTTCTTTTGTTTTTTGCTTAAAATTAGGTGTATCTTTTTTAAAACTTTCAAACTACTGCAGGGATTAGAGAAAACATGGCACATAAAATGATGTTGCTTTAATGATGGAGAGCGTCGTCGCCATACTTGAGCATGCCTATCGCGACTTGTACGAAAAGGTACATACGATCATATATTAAATATATGCATATGATCAGCGGATTCATAGCAGCGCAGCGGGCCGCAGGTGTCGCGATTTTTTCTAGAAATGTTCGATTGTTTCGTTGCCACTTACACAGCTTATTCAATAACCAGCTACTCATCTTGCGGCGGCATCCTTTGATTTGGGAAAGTCAAGTGAAAATTTTAAAAGAGGGCCATGAGTTAATATTTTTCTAAACGTCTGGGCATCTGAATAATACTTTTAGCAGTTCATTTAATTTCAAATACGATGTTTTATCGTCTAAAATCCGTTTGAAAACGATTTTAAATGGTAAAATTGTATAAAAATCCGAAATTTCCGGTCTTTCTAGGGCAATAGCCGTAGCTTCGGAAGAATTTGTCGTGGATTTTGAAGTGAATATTCATTTTAAATTCAGCTCGCTTCGTGTCATTACATTGCCTGAAAAATCACGAGACCGTGAAACTGAGCCGCTCAAGGCACCGCCAGTATGCGTAGTGTCCGACACTCCAACTTTCCGATTTCGATAGAGATGAGTAGCTAGTTATTGAATAAGCTGTGCTTATTGTATTTACATATTCCCTTTTATTCAATGTTTACAAAATTAGCCGGTTATTTGAAAATGGGTGTATATAACATACACACTCAAGCATTAGTACAACGACTAAATTCAAAAAAACATTTTGCTTCTTTTCTACGCGTAAGGTAATGTTTTACTGTCGGACAACTTATTCATTATGTTCTCTAGTTCATTTCAAAGCAAAAAATCGAAAGAAGAAATTGTTATTCGTAAATTTTTTGGCTTCGTGAAACCGATGATTTTCCCGTGTCGGACTGGAAAATCGGAAAATGTAATTTGTCGGACAATCGGATATTTATTTTCTATATATTTTTATTAAGTAATCCTGAAAAAATCAGCTCGTTATTCATAAATTTTTTCAACTCATGAATTGGACATGTTTGAATTGTCGGACACCCTTAACGCCCCAAAATTTTTGTCGGACACTTTTTTTTTCGCGCGTTTCATAAACTTGCCTCGCGATTACATTAAAAATAAAAACAGTATCCATACATTTTTTGCACTACGCGAAATGGTCGCTTTCGGAAGAACTGGAAAGCAAACGCCCCCACTACGAAAGTTTTCATAAAGGGAAAAGGTGGTAGACTAGCCGCAATTAAGCCACACAAAAATTTCCAAGACAGTATTCATAAATGCAACTTTATGTCGCTGGGCACTTACACTATTGCTTTTGATGGTGAGATAAATAACCAAGCATTGGGTAATATAAGTTGCTTCCAAATCAGGGATTGCAGCTGGTTTTCTTGAGTCTCGCATGTTGTGTTTTACTGTTTTCTGTTCGTTGATATATTTCATCAATCACACAATGCGGACTATTCTCGATGCTTCGTGTTGTTACAGGAGCACAAACATAGACATCGTGATCTATCGTCATGCAGTCATAGAAATCTTGTTAGCTGATTTCAAAATAGAGCTGTCTGTTGTAGTTTACACAAGTTTGTTGTTAGGTATACTCTATTTCGAAATGATGCGAAGCAATAAATCATTTTCTGATGGCTGATACATAGGCGTACATAATTACGTACATATACGTACATATTTTAAACGTTTACCTGTCCTAATACTCGGACTTTCCCAGCATTATATTTATCACACTTAGGTTTTTTTATTACTATTGTAAACATTCAATTTTGACGATTTTTTGTATGCATACCCTAAAGTTTAAGTAATTGTAATTTTTCAGTTATATTTGTTCTTCCGAAGAAGACACAGTGTGTTTGTTTCATTTCATAGTTTCAATTAAAATGGCTAATTCAGTTTTCTCTCCAGTGAAACGAGCGAGCAAATGTCCATTTTCTGTTAACGAAAAGAATATTATTCTTAATGTATATGACGCCCTCAAACATCAAAATCCTCTGTATAGCGTTGATACTGTGGTGGAAATGTGTTCGCAAATGACGGGTGTTTCAAAAACGTCGATATATAAATTAAGGTGTGAACGAAAAGTGGAGCTGTAAAACCACCTACACCATCTTCAGGAAGAAAGACGGTGCCTATCGATGAAGACTACAAACTTATAATTAGAAGAACAGTACATTCCTTTTATTTTAATAACGAAATACCAACCATCGACAAAATTTTAGGAGCCTTGAAGCAAGACGAAAATATGTCTCCAACGATAAGCAGGAAGAAATTGTGGACAACTTTAAAACAAATGAATTTCAGCTGGGAAAACAAAGCAGAAAATCGCTCCTAATCGAAAAAATTAAGACAGATAAAGCAGTTTCGAAGTGAGAATAGAAAGATTTATTATCTGGACGAAACATGGCTTAATGAAGGATATACGGTTGGGAAGATTTGGCAAGACAAAAATATTTCAAGTTTTCGTCAAGCATTCTTAGAAGGCTGGTCCACCGGACTAAAGACTAAAACGACCATCTGGGAAAGGAAAGCGACTGATTATTACACACCTTGGAAGTGTTGATGGTTTTGTTGAGGGCGGTTTGTTAATGTTTGAGTCAAATCATTCTGGCGATTACCATGAAGACATGAATGGCGATGTGTTCGAAGAATATTTTGAACAAATGTTAGATCTCATTCCACCTAATTCTGTGATAGTGATGGACAATGCGAGTTATCATTCCAGAAAAGTTGACAGAATACCAACTAATTCATGGAGAAAAGCGGATATTATTCAGTGGTTTAGACAGAATAACATACCATTTGATGAAAGTATGGTGAAAAAGGAACTGTTGTCCATAGTGTCTCAAATAAAGCTCGTTTCACCGAGTATGTAGTTGACAAAATTGCACAGAAACGAAATATTACTATTCTTCGTCTGCCTCCGTATCATTGCGAATTAAATCCCATTGAACTTATTTGGGCCCAAGTAAAAAGTTATGTAGCAAGGAGAAACACGACGTTTAAAATGAAAGATGTTAAAATTATCTTTGAGGAATCTTTAAAAAATGTCGATTCTGAAAAATGGCGTAAGTGTATTGAGCATGTTATAAAAGGAGAAGAAAAAATGTGGAAACTAGACCATTTAATTAGCCTAATTGTAGAGCCTTTAATTATATCCTTGGAACATGACGAACATTCGACGGATTTTTCTGACGACGAAAATAATATACCATAGTTCTCTACATAACTGTTTACATAAAATCGCAATTCTTATACCTTATTATATAAATATTATATGTGATAAAAGGTTACAGTAATACTAACTGTTTTTGAATATACATAAATAAGTGAATAAATAAAAGTACTTAGGTAAAACAGGTATTTTAAATTAAATACCCAAACGTACGCTACTGCAGGTAGAAAATGGCCCCTTTGCTAATAAAGCCTATTGTTTGCAGCGGGATTGCCATACAAAACAGGGTGGAATGGTTAAAATATAATACAGCAGGCTATAACAGCTGTGGCTAAATATTTAGAAATCACAAAAATTTATTTGACCACTCTGTTAGCGTTTTGCATTTATAAGTAGGTTTTATTACTCCGCACCATTTCGAAATAGAGTATACATCCAAAATCCAGTATGCCTTTGGCATGATCTTTAAAGGAATGGGTGTTACTTTTATGATTAGGAAGTCGTCAACTTCTGTTATAAGGATGTACCCAAACACATGGGTATCTGTTTTGGTGTGATGGATTCTCGTCGTAATGAGTGGAAATGTCACAATTTGTAAGTTTGACGGTAACTTTCTGGATACCTCGGCAATTGCTTGCTCAATCTTGACTGGTGATATCAGCTCCAACGAGTGACTTCGGTGATAGTGCACATCTAGCAATCGCTGACGATATTCCATTATGTTATCGATATAATTGGATACCATTTGCTGCTTAGAAGGTGGATATTTAGTAGGTTTCTATCTACTGCTTGATACCAATGGCTCATTTCTCTTATTGCATCGGTTGTCTCGCTTATCTTCTCCTGGAATCGTCTGAGTTGGTTGTTGATTCTTGTTTCTGTGTTGGTTAGCGCGTGGAGCATCAACTTTGTTTGATGGTTGCATGCCTTGATTAGCTCTTTTTGATTATGTTCCAACTACTATCCAGGTACACTTCATCGTTTACTCCGAAGAGGGAGGTGAGCAACTTCCCAACTATACCTCGCTTCTGCCTCTTGGAGCTTAGGTCATCCATTGCTTTGTCCATTCATTCTATTCGGCTTTGCTTTTCTCGTATCTGGTGAATTAGCGAAGAACATTGTGTGTTTGCAGCTAATTCCTTGGCACTCCCACAAAGGGAATCTAACTGGTGTATCGAATCGTTTATATTTTTCATATCGTTGCCTAGTTGCAATTTATTAAACTTCACTTCTAGTCTGAGCACTCCTATGTATATTTTGGCATGACCAACTTCTTCTATATACAACCCTAGAGGTGGGTAATGTACCGTATATTTTTGTGCCGTTGACTTTTGTTTTTGTCCTCTTTTGGCGTCTCGAGTGAATTGAATCTTCTTAGTATAAATGCCATCAATTCTTCTATGGGTTGTATGTCGTGCGGTTTTTCTAGTGACAGTTCATACAATCTATTTGTTTCGGCGTCCCATTTTTTTGCTTATGATGCGTCCGATCATTGGGCCCCAGGAACTGATATCAATTTTTTAATTGTTTAGTGCTTCGAGACACTCTTGTACTGTGTCGTGTAACTGTTTCAGTTTTACTGCTGATTTGTGCTGGATATTTGGGATGTCAAGAATTTTGTTCATTAGTTTGTTGGCAAGTAAGCGATCGTTTGTATATCGCTTTTCCAAAATTTTCCAGCTTGCTTCGTAGTTTGCGTCGGAAATATGAAGATGCTGTATTAGGCGGCTAGCTTCTACCCTAACATTTGTCTTTAAGTACTGCATTTTCTCAATGTCAGCGGGTGTAGTATTCTCATGGACCACTTTTGAAAATATGTCCCTGAATGTGTTCCAGGCGTCATAGTGGCCTTCGAATAATGGCAGCTTGATTTTTGGTAACTCGATGTTACAAACTCTGGTTGTTGCGACAACATCTTTTAGTAAAATGAGTTGTAGCTCTTCGTATTTCTTCTCCATTGTTTTTAATTTTAATTTTGACGACGTATGCAGATCATCTTCTTCTAGTTTTTCCTTGAAGTAGTATTTTGTGTTCTTTGGATGGGTCTGCTCAAATCTCTAATTTAACATCGTCAAAATGTTCTTCTAGTTTAGCTAATGATGAGCTTAGTCGTTGAATAAGTTGTTGAATTTGAGTTTTATCCCAGTTTTCACGAACGGCCTGAATGTATCTTCATATAAAGTATGGAGTTATTCAATATATTATTGTTCATAGTAGTTGTGCTCCTGTGGTTGTCACGTATTTCTTGCTATAATTGATTGATTTTTGATAGTAGCTGTCGTTTTTTCTACTTGAGCTATCTTTCTTCATGTTGCTTACATAGCCTGATATTTCACTACCCAGGCTTTCTTGTTGCTTTGCAATTTTGTTGCCTATTTCTTCCACTTTTGCCATGTTTGCTTCTTTGGGTGCCACAATCTAAAGCGTTTTTGTATATAATGATTATATTTGCTTGTTGTTTTTGTTTTTTGTAGATGCTGTGGTGTATTTGAATTGTTTTTGAAATATGTGGGTATGCCGGTCAATGTTAACTGGACTTCAGTATGTTCACAAAATGTCTTTAGATAGTATTTTCCACGCGCGCCAGCGTTAACTGGACAGCTAGAGAAACTCTATATGTGTTTATGCTTGGACCGATGCCCAAGTGTATAACCCTCAGAGGGCGCGGAGTGTGCTTGTCTAGACCGGCGCCGACGGTAACCCCGAAGGGCGCGAGTCTCTGTTTGACGAAATATGTAAATATGCCGGCCAGCGTTAACTGGACGACGGAATATCTACAAAATTTCTTTGAATAGTATTTTCCCCTCCAGCGTTCACTGAACAGCTAGAGAAAATATCTATGGGTGTTGTGACGTGCTTTAGTATGTTTGTATTTGTAAGTTATGGCAGATTGAGACAATTTGACTGTGGCGATGTTGATTACGATTTGAATATTCGATCCATAAGCACAGGTTTGGATGAGTTCTCCAACTATATGTACAGATATGGATTTCATGTATTTTGTCTCACTGAGACCTGGCTAAATTCAGAAATTGACAAAAATAATTTTAACTTGCCAGGATATAAATTTATAACACGAAACAGAGAATATCGTGAAGGTGGGGTGGCAATATATATAAAAAAATACTTAAAATTTACTAAACTAAATTTGGACTTTCCGTTTAATAGCGATTTCGAATACATTGCTATTACTTTTAACATTGGGCATAAAAATTTCTTCTTGATGAATGTATATAGACCACCATCCGGAAATATTTCGATATTTTTGGAAATTGTAGAGGATATACTTAGCACGGTCATTGCTAACTATGATCACGTAATTTTGATAGGAGACTTGAATATAGATTTTCTAAGTAACTCTACTCACTCTGAGAGATTAAAATGTATTTTAGACTCGTTTAACCTGACGAATCGTATATCTGTGCCCACAAGAATAAGCATAACAACAAACCGCTCTAGTCTTATTGATATGATTATTGCAAGCAAAAATTTATTAACAAGTAGGTCAGGATCAATGGCTGTTTCAGAATCATTGACAGACCATAATCTATGTCAGTAATATTGATGAAAAAGTGCAAATTTTTAATCATAATATTTTAGCTCTACTCAACAAACATGCCCCGCGTAAAACTAAAAAATTGGCCGAGAAGCCATTTACACCTTGAATTACGAATAACGTACAGCTTCTAATCAGGTTAAGAGATAAAGCATACAAAAAATATCAAAAAACAAAAATAGAGGCACATTGTCAATATTACAGACAGCTAAGAAATTATACTAAGCATGCAATCATACGGGAGAAGATAACATATTTTAACCGGATGTCACAGAAACGCGGGAAAGAGTTTTGGGAAATAGCTCCAAAATTCAAACTAACCAGAAATAATAATTCAATGGACCTACCCGAAAATTTACTAGATGCTACGGAAATCCATAATTTCTTCCAGGCAACTGATTTGCCCGATACTGCATCAATGGACTTAATAGGTTTTTATAAAAACAACAAAATTGTAAACGAAAACTTGGAATTCAAATTAATAGGCATGAACGAATTAGAAAAAAATATTAACTCTATCTCTTCTAATGCCATTGGGGATGATGAGTTTTCTATTAAAGATCTTAAATTATGTCTACCTTTTTGTGCAAATGCCCTAATTAATATAGTTAATACATGCATACTAACAAACACTTATCCTTCCATATGGAAAAAAGCAATTATTAAACCTATCTCAAAGGTTCCTGAACCCAAAGATATCAAGGACCTCAGACCCATTAGTATCTTACCGGCTGTATCCAAAATCATTGAAAAGCATATTCATAGCCAAATATATATTTTTTCCGAAACTCACAATATTATTCCAGAGTGTCAATCGGGTTTTAGAAAGCATTTCAGCACCTCCACCAGAGCAAAAAAGTAGCACCTGCATGGTGGATTTCAGCAAAGCTTTTGACACTCTGAATCATGAAATGTTATTAGCAAAACTGCATTATTTTGGATTATCTCAAAATGCGATTAGTTTTTTGAGCAATTATCTCAATAACCGCTTAAGCTGTGTAATGGTTTTGAGGGAATCAGGTCTTTTCAAATCGGAATATAAATCAGTCAATCGAGGCGTCCCTCGGGGTTCTATTTTGTCCCCTTTGTTATTTTCTATTTATGTCGCGGATATGTAAAAAAAAAATATGCTAAACTTCAACAATATGCTGATGACTCAACTATATATTCCCATTAAGAACCAAAATTTGGAGGTAAATCTCAACACCGCTCAGGAACAGCTAAATACTGACTTGCAAGAAATTGATAATTTTGCAAAAAATCACAACTTAAAGTTAAATGCTTCGAAATCACAAGTCCTAATATTGGGTTCTAATATCAACGCTAGAGTACACATTAAAAGCAATTTAAGTATCCATATTAATAATAACACCATTCCCATTGTCGATCAAGCAAAAAATTTGGGGGGTCACTTTTGATAGCTCATTGTCCTTTGATTTCCATATTAAAAATAAACAAAAAGCCGCTTATATTCGTTTAAGAAAAATTTATAATTTGAAAAAATTTTTGCCTTCTAAACATAAATATTGTTTGTGTGAAAATTTGGTATTCTCACTCTTTGACTATGGAGATGTTGTATACGGTAATTCCTTATCTTCTCGCACGAAAAAAACTATACAGAAGGTACAAAATAGCTGTATGAGATTCTCATACAACATTCCATACAGGAATCATATCACCCCATACTTAAATGATGCCGAAATTCTAAACATGGAATACCGGAGGAAGCATCACATGTATACTTTTATCTACAGAGTTATAAGAACGGGTACACCATCCTATTTAAAGAAAAATTTTATTCTATTAAACCAAACACACGGCACAAGGAACGATTCCATCTTTGTTGTTCCACAGCACAGAACTGCTGCGTTTCAGCCTGCTTTTGCATTTGTAGCCAATCAAATGTGGAATAGTTTGCAGGCTGCATCCAAAACGCTATCACATAAAGCCTTTTCAAGGCATATCAAAGCAAAACTTCTTAACCAACAAAGTTCTTAGAAGTGTATTAAATATATCTACTAGAATAGAATAATAATAATTATTATTATTATGATAATAATAATCCATTAATGATATAATGTGCATGATGTATTTTTCATATTTTGGTTGGTTTTGGAAGTGGTGTCGGACCGCCCTCGCCGCCTTCGCTTTCCGGTTGTCTCTTGCCGTTGCTCTTCTGTCTGGTTTTCCCCTGCTCCGCCCAATCACCATTGTTCTTTAAGTATTCTCAAATTTTGTATTTTCTAATTTTTTAAACAGTTTTATGCCAACTAAAGCAATATTTGTTATATAGAGTTGAGAATTAATTTATGATGGTAGTGTATCGACCGTTTGACAAATATTTTCATATATTATGTGGTATTTATTTTGAGGGTTGCCTCGCACATGCCTTTTCTTGTATAGGGCATGATGTAAACGGTTTTTATAATCGTCATGTCATGTAACAAACCGACAAATAAATTTTTTTGAATTTGATTTTTTTTTAATTTGATTTTCGGACATTTCTGGGGATGCCCTCTTGATGTTACCCTA
The DNA here is from genome assembly GCA_016904865.1 of Pissodes strobi. Classification (NCBI taxonomy): domain Eukaryota; kingdom Metazoa; phylum Arthropoda; class Insecta; order Coleoptera; family Curculionidae; genus Pissodes; species Pissodes strobi. The sequence goes on from MU182939.1 coordinate 185,631, forward strand.
CTCAATTCAGATAACGACATGCTGCAGTTATAACCTTAATTGGTCTTGTTGCTTGACAGTGCTCGGATCTGAGCGATTCCGCTGTACTTTTGATAGGACGGGAAGCAATCTTCTTCTGAATGCCCCTTGTGCTTGATTGATAGATTGTTCGACACTCAGTAGAGTTGCGCTGTAGTTTCTTTATTTGGGCCGGTAGTCTTCTCTGAATGCCCCGTGTGCTTTCTTGATAGATTATTGGGATCTCAGTGAAGTTTCGCTGTAGTTTCTTCGTTTGAGTCGCGGTAGCAGTCTTCTTTGAATGCCCCGTGTATTTGCTTTGATAGATTATTGGGATCTCAGTGGAGTTCCGCTGCAGTTTCTTGACTGGTTACTTCTCGACGGTACCCTGTATCCCGTCTTGCTTGCTCGAAGGACCAAAATGTCTAGGCAGCCCTTGATAGATTAATTTAATGTAGACTGTAGTAGGGCATTTTCTAGACATGTAGAATAATTAGCCCTTGATGGGTTTCAAAGGGAGTAGTTGAGTCAAACAGCTCTGGGTTTGTACTGATTTTATTAACAATTTGATTCGTATTTATACAAAAAAGTTTCTAATCTAAATACTATAAAACATATGTACATGTATACAAAAATGATAATATTATGTTATTATTTAATTGCTAACCCGGTGACCTGCTTCGTTGAGTAATTTGCTCCGGTGCATTTTTCTGGGTCGAAGTACAGCTAGGATGCGGTCTCAGAAGACTACTGGTGACTTGTATTTCTTAAAGTTCTATTTTATCTATATAAGTATTGTATAGTAACTGTCTTAGGTGTTTAATATTAAACACTCCAATGCTAATGAAGGAATCTGACAATATTTTGATCAAACTACTTTAAGTGCTGCTGAAAGAATAATGTGCATGACTTTTTCAGGTTTGCGGTAAAGCATTTCCAAACGGCCAGGAACTGTCCAGGCACGGCAAGTGCCACCTAGGCGGTAGCATGTTCACTTGCACGGTTTGCTTCCACGTGTTTGCGAACGCGCCCACATTAGAGAGACATATGAAGAGACACTCTGCCGATAAACCGTACGCCTGCACAACGTGCGGCAAGACTTTTGCGAGGAAAGAACACTTGGAGAACCACATGAGGTGTCATACGGGCGACACCCCCTATAGGTGTCAGTTTTGTGGCAAGAATTTCACCCGAAAAGAGCATATGGTTAACCACGTTAGGAAGCATACTGGCGAAACTCCGCACAGGTCAGTACCTAATCTCATTTGAAGTAGTTAGATCAGAGTTGCATTAGGCCCTAAGAATTTACTAGCTAAGGGTATGTGGCAAAAAACATGCCATTCGATATTTTAAGGCGGTTATTTGCTGAATGTTCATTGTCAGTTTTTTACTAGGGAAGAGAATCTTGGTATATATGTTGAGGAAAACAATAAGTATTTAATATTCTAGGTGTAGCTTTCTTTCTGGTAACTTAGTTTTTAGGATTTATTGGTTTATTTTGCTGCAAATAGTGAATATTGTCTGTATATTTATGCCTGTACTACATGAGACAAGTATACCTGGAGAAACATATGAGGTGTTTTGTTACATATGTCAGTTTGAGAAAGAATTTCAGCCCAAGTGTCGAGAACAGTGGATCATATTAGGAAACATATTGACAAAACTCCATACAGGTTGGTAGTATTAAGAAATTACGAGTCATATTTTTATTTTCATTGTCATAATTATTTTCTTCCATAACCCATGAAATGCTGGCGATGCAGAATTGCAGTAGCAAACTGAACAGTTCTTGGAAAAAATTGTGATTAAATAGCATGTGATATAAATCACTGATTTATATCACAAGCTATTGAAAAGAGTCTGAAGAGAAAGTGGTGTTTTTCGTTTGCTCTTTTAATATCGTTTGTTTTTCGGTGTTTCCGGGTTATTTTAGTTGTAAAATTTTGCACACTACTATCATTTTCTAATCTTTTAAGCTTGTTTTTAATTATAATTTAATAATTAATGCACAATTTCTTTCCTGTTTCGTGCCTGCATTTCGTATCGTAAAAGGTGCAAAAACCGAATTCCGTACTTCCAAAGATCGATAACCTATAGTGCGTTTCATCTACACAACTTAGGGCTTTCCGTACATTTTGATTTAGGTCCAGCTATAGTTGGTTTGCAGCCCACCCTAGAGAGGGTGGGCTGCATACGGTAGACTAAGGGATGTCTTTAGAAGCAGCACACCAATAAGCTTAAAATCAAAAGTCTTCAATCAATGCGTATTACCAGTAATGACCTACGGTGCCGAAACGCTTACACTGGCAAGGAACACCGTACATAGATTAGAGGTTGCTCAGAGAAAAATGGAGAGAGCTATGCTTGGAATTTGAACCCAAGATCGCGTAAGAAATACGTACATCCGGAAAAGAACAAAGGTCCAAGACATAATACAGAGAATCACGACACTAAAATGGAAGTGGGCAGGACATGTTGCGAGAAGACGACAGATGGTCTCTAAGAATAATAAATTGGAGACCCCGCGCAGACAAAAGAAGCAGAGGAAGACCGCCAACACGTTGGAGCGACGATATAAAAAAGAGCAGACGAACACTGGATTCAAACAGCTCAAGATAGAGCCCAGTGGAGCAGTTTAATGGAGGCCTATGTTCGACAGTGAACTCAACACCAGGCTGGGAGATGATAGTTGGTTTCCCCTCGACGATACACCAACACTAGTCATGGCATTCTCAAAGTGTAATACTGTGCTGAATGATAAAGAGGTAAAATATAGGATAAATTGTGATTTCTATGGAGCAGTGAATTGTTTATCATGTTCTAATTTCACTACCTCAGAAACCCAAGTCACACAGTTGAAAAGTAGAACAATGTTGTATGCCTGTAGAGATTGTGTAAATGTTGTAAAATCACACAGTAAGGAGGCGCAAAGAGACAACATATCCCGCATGAAGCAACAACTGCTGAATGTTTTTAATTCAATGTATAGTAGGCTCTTTAACAAGTTATCTCAAAAGGTCGATAGCTTAAACAACTCAATTTCGGATAAATTCGCTGATCTCCACAGTCAGTTGGCTGGTTTCGGCACCAAACAGGATACCTGTATGAGCGTACTGAATGGCGTATCCCACAATATCTCCTTGATAAAAAGCAATGTTACTAACTTGAACATTTCTAAGAGCACTACAGTTCATGAATCTGCTGGTGTACTGGAGAATTGTAGCATGGTTGCTACTACAAATATCAGCAACAATACTTGAACGTAGAAATTCAGAACTTCTCAAGAGGATGGACTTTTTGGAGAAAGAACTACAAGCGTTAAAAACCCGATTGTCCATTGCTAACACCAGTGTAGTGCAGCAAGTGCCAACAGGTGAGCTGCATTTTCCATTGCATAGCGAGGCCCAAAAACAAAATAAAGCATCATCATTGAAATGAAAGTCTTCACAGAGAGCTCCTGATGCTGATTACGGATGAAAATGCATTGTTCTTGATAAGAATGAGTATGTGGCGTCTTTCAAGAAGTCAGTTCTCAGTGGATTACTTGACTCGAACCTCTGGCCAGCTGATACAGCAATAAAGGAGTTTCGTCCCCGCCGCCCATTTAGAACCAATAACGGAACTGAAAAATTTCAGCCCGTAGGAGGGGTGGATCAGCGTCACTAGAAGATGCAACGCTTCTTTACCAGAATGTTCGAGGTCTAAAAACAAAACTTAGCGACTTTCTGTGTGAAACTATTGGTGAATCGTACGGTTTAATAGCCCTAACTGAGACTTGGTTGGATGACACGATTAGTGACTCGGAATTTCTCGACACGCGCTACGTGATTTACCGGACTGACAGAAACTCTGATAATAGTAACAAAACTCGTGGTGGTGGTGGTGTTCTGCTCGCCGTCAATAACCTTTTTAAGTCTCGTCGTCTAGCTTTCAACAATCCTGCAGTGGAAGAGGTGTGGGTGTCCGTGACAACTGTGAATCGGGTGTACTGTATAGGTTGTGTGTATATTCCTCCCTCTATGGATGTGATATACTATGAGTTGCTCTTAAAATCGGTAACACAACGCGCTACTGACCTTGGCATGGATGACTTTGTGATTCTTTATGCTGGGTATAACAACTTCAGTGGTGACCATTTTCCAAAACTTCAGTTTATCACTGGTAAATTGAAACTACTTGTTCATACTAACGTTATTATTTTAAGCACCCCTATTTGTTTTAAAAACCCACACTATAAGCCTATTAGTATTATCTCTGCAATACCAATGTTGTTTGAGCTTCAGGTTGAGAGGCATCTCTCGTAAACTTTTTCTAACATAATCCTGAGGCAACAGCATGGTTTTATTTCTGGTAGGTCTGTAGATACAAATTTGTTTCTTCTAACCCAAACTTTATTAACAGAACATTTGAGGAAAATTGTGACACCCATGCTATATATACTGATTTCAGTAAGGCTTTTGACAAGGTTAACCACAGTGTGTTACTCTCGAAGTTGGCATGTTATAGGGTCTCCGGGTCTTTACTCTCTTGGTTGGAATCATACTTGTCCAACAGAAAAACAGCGAGTGAAAATTGATGGTTATCTGTCAGTACCTTTCTCTTCGTCCTCTGGTCTGCCTCAGGAATCTCATTTGGGGCCTTTTCTTTTCGGTCTATTTATAAATGATCTTGGTGTTTGTTTGTCATCACATTTCTTAATGATTGCTGATGACATGAAATTATTCTGTCAAGTATCATCCACTCAGGATGTATTGGTTCTGCAGAATGATCTGTGTATGATTTCTGACTGGTGCCAGCATGATATGCTGCTCAATATTGATAAATGCTGTTTCATTAGGTTTAGTAAGCTTCTATGTAGACTTCCTGTTCAATATCATATAAATGATATTCCAGTTAAAGAAGTATCTATAATCAAGGATTTCGGTGTTTACTTGGACACTAAATTGATGTACACTGAGCATTTCGAAATTATTGTAGGCAGGGCAAATAGAATGTTGAGATTTATTAAAAGGTCTTGCAGGGATTTTACCGGTGTGTATGATTTAAAAGTGCTGTATATGTCACTTGTTAGATCTATTCTGGAATTCTCTAGCATAGTCTGGTCTCCATATTATCAGACCCACATAAAGAGACTCGAACAAGTACAACATAAATTTATTAAATTTGCAAAGTACAAACTTCTTCAAAACATTTATCTTGGTGAAGAGCAGACTATGTCATACCTGGGATTGACTACGTTATCGAAGGGAATACTTCGATGCCTGTTTTGCCTTGAATATTATCAGTGGTTTCATAAATAGCCCTGCGTGCCTGGAACTCTTTCAATTTCATATTCCCAATCACCGAACATTAAGTAAAACCCTTCTTCACATACCTTACTGTAGAGCTTGGTACTTGCTGTTCAGTCCCATCAATAGGCTTGCAGCAAACAAACATTGTGAAAGGTTGAATATTTTCAGTAGTTCAAAGGCTCGCCTTAAGAGCGAGGCTAAACGGATAATTCTAGGTTAGTATAAATATAATCACTACTTATTAATTACTTGAAAATGTTGATACGTTGATTAATAAAATAAATAAATAAAATTTCTGAACATAAATAAAT
>MU182939.1:191629-213078 GCA_016904865.1 Pissodes strobi
CGTTGATTAATAAAATAAATAAATAAAATTTCTGAACATAAATAAATTAATAACTAAATAAATAACATCTTTATTGCCGACCAAATCATTATACATGACAAAGCAACGTCATAAGATCGCCAATAGAATGTAGGCGTAGCTATAAATCAAAATTTGCAATAATTTAAAATATAAAAAGCGAGACGTTATTAGATACAAATAAAAACATAAATATAAGTATTAAACATAAAGGAACACATACATAAGCATAATTATTGTTATTCATTAAAACTGAATGTATAATAACATTTCCGTAGCAGCCAGTTCCTGACGTTCCCCCTGAATGAGCTAACAGTTTGTATATCCTTAATATCTTTGGGCAGCATGTTAAATGCTTTAAAGGCCTTATATTGTGGACCCTTTTCATAAAAAGTGAATTTATGTGCTGGCACACTGAGGGCCAGCCGATTCCTGGTCTCAATTGACATATGCTGGGCATAAAAATGTTCGTTCGTATAAAACAAATGATAATTATTTTTAACGTAAACCACTAATGATATAAAATAAAGTGAGGGAAGCGTTAATATTTCTAATTCCATAAAATATGGCCTACATTAAGTTCTTGGATGCAAATGCATCATGCACCTAATAATCTTTTTTGTGCTCGAAAAGCTCCCATAGCCTGTGGTGAAGAACCCCAAAATGTAAGTCCATGCAATAAAAGTGACTGAATTTGCCCAAAATAAAAGATTTTGATGGTTTCTATGGACAGTACCGAGCGAAGTCTACAGATGAGCCCACAATAGCTGTTTAGCCTAGCTCGCAAATTTTGTGCGTGACACTCCCAATTAAGATTAGAGTCCATATGTACTCCCAAAAATTTAGTGCTATTGATTACAGGTATAGACCTGCCACCCTGCTCAACATAGAGGGATTCCTGTGAAATATTTGTTTTACTGAAACATATAAGCGCCGTTTTGGTATAGTTTAGATTTAGACGACTTCCCAAGCACCACGCTTCCATTATCCTAACTGCACGCGAGCAGACCGGCGACAAGTCCCCAAGCGTTCTCCCCGACAGCAATACCGAGGTATCATCAGCATACTGAGAGAGAAGCCCCGAGCGAATCTCGCCACCAAGACTACTCGCGAAGGAACAGAAGCGGACCCAAGATCGAGCCTTGTGCGACACCTCTCTCCACATCAGTCATTTCTGAAAATAATTCTTTTCCATTGCTCACCAAACAAACACACTGTTTGCGTCCACTCAGATATGATTTTAACAACATTGCACATGCTCCTCGCAGTCCATAACATTGTACTCGATCAAGCAAAAATGGTCAACGGCATCGAAGGCCTTTGACAGATCAAAAAACAGCCCCGCTACTTTGTTCTTACTATCAATTGGTCCATTATATAGCTTACTACGTTATATATATTGCCATCTCAGTTGACTTTTTAGGTCTGAATCCAAACTGATTATCTGTTGGGATATCATGGACATCAAGGTAATCCATCATCCTGTCATATAAAACTCTTTCCATGACCTTCGATACTGCCGGCAACAGTGACACTGGCCGATAATTTTCAATACACTGTTTACATCCTTTTTTATGTATAGGGATTATTTTTGCAGTCTTGAGGGCTGATGGAAAAACTTGAGTTGATATGGCTTCATTCACTATATCAGCCAAAGGAGCAGCAAGGTACTCCCCAGCAAATTTCAGTGTATAAATGGGGATTTCATCTATGCCTGATGAATATTTTTTTGGCATCTTCATGATGATATTGAATATTTCCTGAGGATCAACCGGTTGAAGGAAAAGTGTGGGCACTCCCATATCTATCAAAGTTATAGTTTTTAATTTCACTGTTAATCCATGATTTCCTGTTAAGCTTAGTTCGGCAAGTTCACACCGGAAATGACCTATCAAAATAGTAAAAAAATAAATAGCAAGTGTATTTTTCATTAGAACCCTGGATATTGAAAACATCTAGCGATGTCTCTCGACTAAGATGTTCAGAAAACAGTAACCTATTCTGATCACTAAAAAATCTTCTTTGAATTATTGAAGATTTATTCAGAGTTGACTCATTCCTTATATTTAATATTTGGCCAAACTGGTTGGATAAATTTGTTATGTAGATATTAGAATAATTAATATCTTCATTATTAATATTACTAAAGATATTGCCAATTTGAGACCCTGAAAGAGCTGTTACCCTTGTATCACCAAATATATGTGGCTGCAAGCCATAGCTGCTAAACAACTCATTGACTGCCATCACATTAGCATTATTATTATTCTTAAAATTTACATTAAAATCACCTCCATAGACAATTTTTCCAGAGGTGTGGGACATTTCATACAGTAAACTGGATAATCCATTCAGAAAGTCATCCAGACTGCCAGACGGAGACCTGTAAACACATACAACCTAATGCAAACAATTACCAATATAAAATTCAAAAATACAATATTCAAAATGCTTATCTATACAGTCAGTTATATATACTTTATTTTTATTTTTTACGGTAAACTCCTCACGAGCATATTAGCAGTACCACCTCCTCTATGTGCTATTCTTCCAAAATGGGTCAACAGCCTATAACCATCAATGTTGACGCTGCAGATTTCATTGTTGTTTGACCAATGTTCAGATAAGATTAAAATATCCGGAGATACTTCTTTTAGCACAATATCCAGATCGTGAATCTTATTATTTATGCTTTGTACATTGATGTGAAAAAATGTAATACCAATATGAGTTCTTGCTTCTTGAGCACTGAAGTGATTACCTAACTTTCTTTTCACTGCAACCTTTGGATTTCCTGTTTTTGGTTTAGAAAATTTCTGCCCATTGGAAAATTAAATCTCTCGTATGCCACACCAGTTGGCCAAAAATTTTCGTTGTATACCTCATCCTTTAACTCGGGTTTGACTCCAATCATGAAGAAAATTTGTTGTGGATTTGGTTTTTTAACTTCACATTGTTTTACTTCAACATCCTGTTCACTAGAGGCCGTATGCTTGACAATATGCCTTCTAATAGCTTCCTCAGATACGTGATTGGGTATTTTGGATAAAAATAACCCGATCTTTTTGTTTTCATTTCTAGGTTTTACAGCTTCAAATTCGTTGGATTCTAATCTTGTACCAACTTTCTTTGTTTTCGTTTGGTTTTGGTTACGTGTAACATTCCTTTCATCTTGTTTTTGTTGTTGGCCGTTGTAACGGGGATATGGCCTGTTCTGCTAAAGCCTCTAGATTTTTGATGCTCAAAACCATTTTCCTTTTCTTTTTCTCCTATTAGCGTTAGTTGCTGCAACGTTGTATCGTATGTTGATCGCTGCTTTGGCAACGCTGTTGTGGTTTATTTACCTGAGTGGCAACTACATCGGAATGTGAAGGGGGGAAAAGGGTCGGAGGAATCCTAGGAATTTCTGTTGATGTTTTTTGTTCAGGAACACCATGCGTTTCCAATTTTTCTTCCAATTCTAACGCCCGCGTCTTCCATAAATCACAATTTTCCGATAGTATTGAATTCTTCTCTTCAAGCTCTTTTATGATTCTTTTTAGATATAACATTATTTCACTATCACGTTGATCACTTGTTATTGTTAAATCTTCCTTAGAGACGCCATTATTTGTTTGTTCAGCTATATGCTTGCAAACTGCGGATTTCAATTGAGCAGCCTGTGTCAAGCATGCTGGATGGAACTTCCCTTTGCATATTGAGCACTTTTGCACTGTAGTTGCAATATTTTTTTTTGCAATGAACGCACACATTTTCTAAATTACTTCACTGAAGATTCGCAGACATGTCGTCGCCCGCCATGTTGGCGTACCGGATAAAATTTTCTAATAGTCATATAAGATCTACAGAAGATCCCAGCTGCTTAATGAATTTGCCATATATATATGGATCTCTGTCTAAATATATTATTGTTTTACTGCCACCAAATTTAAGATGGTTGGTCATATATTTGATATTTTGAGCTTTGGTTGCCCAGTGAAGTTGCCAAATTGGCAATCTATCATTTGTCTCCGTATTTATCAATGTGGTAGGAAAAGGAACTTACCTAGGCTCACAGTGTTTGATATTCTGCGAGTTAGCTTTTGTATAATTGCATTATATGGATGATATATTTTCAAATGCTTTGTCAAACAATGACTCATATGATTGATTTCAGATGCGAAATATGTAAGAAATCGTTCACGCGCAAAGAACATTTTATGAATCATGTCATGTGGCACACAGGGGAAACACCGCACTGTTGCACTATTTGTGGCAAGAAATACACTAGGAAGGAGCATCTTGCTAACCACATGAGGAGTCACACCAACGATACTCCATTTAGGTAAGCCAACATAATCTGTAATTAAGAGATCACATTTTTAAATATGAAGAAATTTTACACCAAATTAATTTTGCTAAAATCGGTCGATATAAATTCAAATTATGTATATGTTTGACTCTTGGTTTTTGTTCACAAACGATTACTACCGTGTTTACAATTAGCATGTTTGTTGTAAGGTGCGAGATTTGCGGTAAGGCCTTTACAAGGAAAGAGCACTTCACCAATCACATAATGTGGCATACCGGCGAAACTCCGCATCGTTGTGATTTCTGTTCGAAAACTTTTACCAGGAAAGAACACCTGCTGAACCACGTCAGACAGCATACGGGTGAATCTCCGCACAAATGTATGTTTTGCAATAAGTCGTTTACGAGAAAGGAGCATTTGACCAACCACGTTCGACAGCACACAGGTAAAATATTTTATTTAATACGGTATTGTACTCAAATTGTTCTTTAGTTATATTGGAAAGTCTAATTCGTTACAAGTTTTTGTGGAGCTTAATGAAGCTAATTTGAATGTTTTATTAAAAACATTCTTTAGCATCAAATTTTTAACTCTCTATTAGGTGAGACTCCGTTCAAATGTACCTACTGTCCGAAAGCCTTCACCCGCAAGGACCATCTGGTGAACCACATCCGGCAACACACCGGGGAATCCCCCCACAAGTGCACTTACTGTACAAAGTCCTTCACGAGGAAAGAGCACCTGAACAATCACATTAGGCAGCACACGGGCGAGTCGCCGCACAAGTGCCATTTTTGTGCCAAGTCTTTCACTAGGAAGGAACATCTGACCAATCACGTGCGAATTCATACAGGTTGGTAAGCTATTATGCAATATCTGATATTTGTTGTAATTACTATTTAGCTCAAATCCATCAAGAATTTTCTTTTTGCCTTTGTAAATAATGGTGGCGGCCAGGTATTCGCCATTATGTCGCCGTGAATGTATATCTGTACTAGTAAGTAAATCTCTCTACAATTTTACCAAGTTTTGTGCAGTCAAAAGTGGAATAATTAACATGATTTTTTCGTGTACCTAGTGTGAAGAATAATGCTGAAATGGTCTGTGGTATCCATTTTCAGTAAAAACGTTTTGTTTAAAATATTGTTAGTGAGTTATATTTGTGCTTAACTAAATAATATTAGACATTTTTCAACAAAAAGTTGTCAGTTTTTTTCAAATAAATACCAGATACTGTTTATTCCACTAGCGAGACATTGTGATAAATTTAAAGCAGAGCCAGACTCAAAATTTTCTAATGTTATATGTTATAAGACCTGTAAAATAAAAATGACTAGTTGTAGTACGTGCAAAGAGAAACAAAATGATTTAATACTATGTGACCATTGCAATAAAGATCAGTGCCAAAAATGTACCAATCTTACAGCTTCTGAAATTAGAGCTGTTACATTAAAAAAAACGACTTTTAATGTTCCTATGTGATGGATGTAAACAGAAATTTGAAGAGCATGCTGTACCAGAAAACGCTACTTGTAAGCTTCTGGAAGTAGTAATTGCTAAACTGAATGATATACAAAACGAGTTTCAAACGCAGAAAAACAGCAAGCAGGTATAATTAGTAAACAAGGTAAAATGACTGAAAAACTCGCCGAAACAATAACCACTAATAACGAGGAGATACATTGTGGAATAAGTAAGGTGATAAAATCAAAAGAAGAAATAGTAGAGACCTATTCTGATAAAGTTCAGAAGAATAAAGTTGAACCGGTGGTGGTAATTAAACCAAAAAATACAACTCAGGCATATGACAAGACAAGGAAGGAAGCGCATGCATGAGATGGTGGTGTGATAATCGAATGCAAAAGCAAATTAGCCGCAGTAGCACTCAAGGCCGAGGCAACAACTTAAATGGGAGAAAATTACAATATAAATGAACCAAAAAAACAGCTCCTAAAAATAAAAATTGTAGGGATCACTGAAACAAATAAGCCGGATGAAATAGAAGAATTATTGCTTACTCAAAATGAAAATGAAGACTTTTTGACAAGAGAAAAATCAATAGTGAAAGTAAGATAGTTGCCCCTAGTAGACGAAATGAAAGAAGTTTTATAGCATACGTGCAGTTAGATGGGGAAAGTTATGGTAATCTACTAAAAATTGGTAAGGTAAATATTGGGTGGGACAAATGTGCCGTATATGATGCAGTAGACATCGCAATGTGCTTTAATTGGTGTGGTTTTAATCATCTTGCCAAACAATGTGATAAGGAGACAGTGTGTGCCAAATGTGGTGGCCTTCATCAGAGAAATGAATGTAATGTTGTAATAAAAGAAGAGATATGTGTAAATTGTAAGGATGCTGTTGAAAAGCTTAAGATTAAACATGTTGATTTTCGATTTTCGTCATGATAGCAGGGAATGTCCAGCATATTTAAGAAATTTATAAATCAAGGAAAGCAAAACTGATTTTTTATAAATAATAATCTTGAAATCAATAACTTAAACAAAGCAGCAAAGCCAAAAACGCACCAAGAACACATTTCTGATTCAAAGTATTACATCAAAACCTACAATGCGTCAAAAACAAAATTGAAGAATTAGAAGTGTTCTTATGTGAAGAGCACCCTGATGTAGTATGCATAACAGAGAGCTGGTGATGACATAACTGGTAATGATCATATAAACTATATTATTTATTTATTTATCAATGAAATCCATTTACATTGTAGTCATTAAAATATACATACAAAATATAATAAATTACACTCAAATTACGTAAAAAGTATCACATATCACAAAACAAAATCACAGTAACTACACTAAATCTATGAATACAGCCAAGAACTACTTACAAGGGAACAATTGGGTTGAGGATAAAATATTTTACAAAATTTGTTTCAGTGTGTTCTTAAAGCTGCCAAATTTAGAGTCAAACAAATTTATTTGTCCCAGCAGGCCATTAGCCCTGCGTTGGTTCATTCATGCCATAGTGCCATGTGGTGAAATGGTACTATAAAAGTTTCTGACTGTCTGTTATTGCGAGAAGGAACTCTAAGTTTAAAATGTGACAACAATTGAGGACGGTCTATAGCAGCATTTATTACCTTATGTAAAAAAACATAGATCTAGTAGAATTCTTCTTGATTCTAGTGTTAGCAAATTTAGACTATCCCTTACCCATTGATAGTTATATTCATCCCTATGATATCCACTCCTAAATGCAGCAATTCTCAAAAAATTATTCTGGACCCTTTCAAGCTGTTCAATGTAACAATTGTAAGATGGGGACCAAACAACTGACCCATACTCCAAAATTGGCCTAACAAGGGAGCAATAAAGCATTCTAAAAGTAAACAAGGAGAAGTCAACAGTTGAACGCTGAACAAAACCAAGCACCTTCATTGCCCTATTTGTTACTTGATTGATGTGGCTCTCAAATGATAATTTTGAGTCCATCCAGATTCCCAAGTCAGAGACTTCTGCTTTAGAGTTAATTGGAGAGTTATTTATTGACTAAATAAAATTTATAGTTTTTCTTTGCCTTGAAAGAGTAATCTTATGGCATTTGCTTATATTAAGTGACATTTTGTTTAAAGCACACCAATCAAAAAACGATTGAAGATCCTCCTGTAAAAGAACAGCATCATTTAAAGACTCAATGCTTCTAGAGAGTTTTACATCATCTGCGAACATCAAAACACTGCAATTTTTTAAATAGTCCACCAAATCAATTAAGAAAAGGCAAAACAAAACAGGGCCACAATGGGAACCCTGTGGTATCCCTGACGGCACACATATTTCCTCCGATAATGAGCCTCCAAAATTGACCAACTGAGTTCTTCCTCCATCAAACTCCGATATCCATTGAAGAAGAGGGTTAACAATACCTAGAGCCTTTAGTTTTTCTAAGAGGACCCCATGATTGACTCGATCAAAAGCTTTAGAGAAATCTGTATAAATCAAGTCAACCTCAGATCCCCTCTCCACACTATTGTATGTATGTATGTGATTAACATATAAAACCAAATTGACACCAGCTGATCTTCCCTTCACAAATCCAAATTGTTCCAGTTTAAAAACAGTTCTAAAATTCCATGCTATTTTCCTACCAACAAGACAATCCAGTAATTTTGGTAACTCTGATTGGTTACAAACCGCAGGATAATTGGTCATATCACTTCTATTCCCAGATTTAAAAATCGGTTTTAAAAAGCTCTTCTTCCAAGGGACCGGAAAACAACCCGAACTAAGAGAAGAGTTAAAAATAATCCATATGGGTCTCGTAACTGTACACAAACATTGTTTAAGAAAAAATGCTGGGATTCCGTCTGGTCCAGAACACATCCTATTCTTAGAGGAAACATTAACATCATATACTTCTGTTACTGACAATGATGCAGCACTTAAACAAATTGAATTTACAAAATTAAAAGAAGGTACAGTATTGAGGTGTTCATCTGAGTATACCAAAGAAAAGCACCCAGCAAACATATTTGCAGTGTCCTTAGCATTCAAGCTAACCTTGCCATTATAGGTCATTCTAGAAGGAATATTAAATTTCCCTCTTTTACTTTGGATAAATGACCAAAAATACTTTGGATCCGCAGAAAGGTTGCTCTCCACGCTATTGATGTACAGGGTCTTTCCTTATATTTAGACAGCGCCTACTGGGCTTATTATAAAAGATAGAAGAAAACTTTAAATACAAAAGTTGTATGTTAGGTAAAAAAACAAATGAATATCGCAAAGTAAGTAAAACATACTAACTTGGTAATTTTTTAATGGAACACCCTGTATATTTTTACATATTTGGATTGCTCGAAAAAGTCTAGACATATTTCATGAATAATGTCCTATACCTAACGGTTTTTGAAATATTGACAGTTCAAAATCGACCATTTACCAAGTTTGACAGCTTATAAAATCTAAACGGCTAAAGATAAAACAAAACGGTTTGCACTTTCCTATATTGGTTTTTCGATCGTATGATACTAACTTTAGATTTAACCAGAGGTTAAAAAATCCCGAATAAATTTAACCCCTGGTTAAATCAAAAGTTAGTGTCATACGATAGCTTATGAAAAACCAATATAGGAAAGTGCGTTTTGTTCCATCTTTAGCCGTTTAGATTTTACAAGCTGTCAAACTTGGGAAATGGTCGATTTTCAACTGTCAATATTTCAAAAACCGTTAGAGATAGGTATATTCATGAAATATGTCTAGACTTTTTTACACAATCCAAATATGGAATAATATACAGGGTGTTCCATTAAAAAATTACCAAGTTAGTATTTTTTACTTACTTTGCGATATTCATTTGTTTTTTACCTAACATTTTTTGGCGATTTAGGATAAATCCTACAACTTTTGTATTGAAAGTTTTCTTCTATCTTTTATAATAAGCCCAGTAGGCGCTGTCTAAATATAAGGAAAGACCCTGTACTGTTCATAACAAGCATCTCTCAAAACTTCACACTAATGTCTTAAGGACATAAAATGCTCATAATCCACCTGCAACCCACCAATTTTAAACTTCTTATGTATTTGTTTTTTCTGTATAATCAAATGGCGAAGTTCAGAAGAGAACCAAGAGGGAAAAGTAGAAGTTTTATATTTCTTTAGAGGAATAAATTATTGTTCTATTAAAGAGTATATAATATCATAAAATAAAGTTACAATTTCATTAGTTGTTTTATTAGTGAACAAAGCATCCCAATCTATGCTAGCCAAATGATAATTAATTGAAAGAAAATCACCATTTTTAAAATCATAAAAATATTCTTCATAATTCATTACCTCACAGTCCTCCTCACAATAAATGTCAAAGCTGTGTGATGTAAGCTATTTTCAAAAATTGTTTCTACAGCAGGTCTTACCTCAATAGAATTTAAACTAGTAAATACCAGATCCAAAAGAACTCCATTGTTATTCAAAACTATATTTTTTTGAAAAAAATTGTGGAAACTAAAATAGTTAGCAATAATATTTACCGAGTCATTATGCTCATAATCAGCAGTTAGACCAAGATCATCATTACCCCATCTAACCTGAGGCAAGTTATAATCTCCTGCCAAGACAAACAAACTATCAGAATACTCATCAACTACATAATCTAGAGAATCACATAAGCATGGCAAGGCGATGCCAACAACAAAAGATTGATTTTTTACACTGAATGTTAAGTAAACCTGATAAATATCAGCTTCAACAGAGGGAATAATAATGTTTTGTGTGAATAAATGTTTTTTAGCTGCGATCAATACCCCACCCCACGCACCTTTAAGGTATTTAAACCTGACTCACGGTGACATCTATATAAGTCATAATTTGAGACTCCAACTTCGGCATCATAAAAGTCAGATGTTAACCAAGTTTCTGCTATCATAATAATGTCATAACAGCAACAACTCAATGCTTGTTGAAAACTTTTTATTTTTGTTCTCATACCACCTGTATTAATATAGTAAACAGAAATGCTTGGATGAGAAGAGCCGTTTATTAAACTATGGTTTGATTGCCCCGGTCTCTTTGAAAATTCTCGGGCTTACGTTTGTTTACCCAAAATTTTCGCAGAATGACCCCCTTAGGCCAAATATCAGTTCTCAAAAAATTATCCTTACAATCAGAATGTATACTTATTTTAAAAGAGATAGTCTCACCTTTAACAGGCAAAATTTTAACCTTAAAGTCCCTAATTTCAGGGCACTGCTTTTTGATATGTTCAATAAAGCTAGTGGTTACCCCCATTCTAACGCGATCCAGATAAAAACGCTCCCTCTGCATTGATCCTGAAAAATCTTCATCTCCTCGGAAATGTGCTTCTCCCATGACAAAGTTATTATTTTTCCGGCGTTTTCGGTTTTGTACGATGGTAAATCCTTGCTGGTTCTCAGCTGATTCATTGTTTACATCAACTGACTGATGACACCTTTCAGGTTTTCCTCTCTCTCTTTCTTCCTCATGGCGTAGATTGCTCCGGGCCATTGACCCACTGACAGAAGATGAAGAGGAAGGGCTGGCAACATTGGTTTGTATTGCAGCGTTTTGATGAACAGCTGATTTTATGACATTTCCCACCACATTTCCTGTCTTCATGGGATGAGGGGGCGGCGTTCTCACATTGACACAAACATCCTGTGAGCACAGATTTTCCTTTCGACCCTCCAATAAAAATCTTACTAGATCCTTGTTGCTATCCAAGATAATTCTGGACATAGTTTGAAACTTATTTTCAAGGCGTTCTTCAATAACCTCCAAGACAAGACCTCATTGCTTGACTATAGGAGGGTGTTTCAGCAGCAAGAGTTCATCCATGGTGGTACAATAATACTTATTAAAAATTCTCTTGAATATGTTGCAATTCCTAAATGTAATAATTGTATAGAAAAGATATTTGAATGTGCAGGTGTTAGTGTTACGGTAAATAATGAGAACATTGGTATTTTATGTATTTATAGGGTTCCAAATAGTCACTTACTTTTATTTTTGGATCAATTTGAAGAATGTTAAAACGTAATATGTGTTAGTATCGCTTTGGTAAATTAATTGTATGTGGAGATATGAACGTTAGTTATTTAACTGATTCGCAAGACAGAGATAAACTCATTGACCTTGTAAACTTTTTTTATTTGAATTCCGTTTTTAATGAAGCAACAAGAATAACGACAAGGTTTGAAAGTGCCATTGATTATATATTTACTAATTTTAATAATATTATAACACAGAAACACATTATTTAGAACGGCTTATCTGATCACTCTGCACAGCTAGTTTCATTTCCGGTAACGGATGAGAATAAGTATACCTCTTATAAAAGTCGATCGCTCTCAAAGCAAAACATCAAACTGTTTACAAATCATCTTGAAACCGAAGACTGGCATGATCTTATTAACTGTAATACTGATGTTGATAAAAAGTTTGGCGTATATAATAGTATACTTCTTTATTATTATGATCTTAGTTTTAAACTTGTTGCGATGCTTGTTACTAAAGTAAAACATAATTTTTGCAAAACTAAAATCTGGATAACGCCAGGTCTAAAAATATCAGCAACTAACCTTAAAAGGCTATTTATTCAGCAAAAAACAAGGACTAATTACTTTAAACTACTACTTACAAAAAAATTTATCGATATACGATTAAACTTGCAAACAATTACTACACTCCGATAACAGATCAAAAGTGGTATGGAATATCAAACTTCAATAAAAACATTTGAAACACACACAAAGAATAATAATAGAGTAATAAATGAAGTTGAAGTTGTAGATAAGAAGCAAATAGCCAATGGGTATAATAATTTCTTTGTGAATTTGTCGAAAGAGATAAGCATGAATAAACAAAATGCCACCAACATTAACAATTGTACAAAGGAATCCAACTTTACAGACAAAACTATTTTTCTTGAGGCAGTTACTGAATATACAGTCATTGGCTTTTTAAAGAACTTAAAAAATACTAACTCTTCTGGTCCTGATCAATTCTCTACATTTATTTTAAAGAAGTGTGCTATCCATTTGGCTAAACCACTATGTCGCATAACCGCCGAAGGCTGCTTTCCGAATATGTTAAAAATCTCTAAAGTCATTGCTCTATTTCAAAAAAGCGTGTGCACTATGTGCACATATCAGAAGTGAGAGTTCTTAAACTAAGCCTCGGATTTGGTTAAAAAGTCTTCCGCCAGGCGGTGTCGCTCATCGTCTGTGGCCCGCTGCGTTCGCTTGCTGCGTTCGCCACTCAACAAAAAGGGAAGGCCTAAATGAAAAAAAAAAACTATTCTTCATAAACCGTAAAATTCATCCATGGTTCTCAAAGATATTGTTTTTATCAAAACTCAATGAAACAAGAATATCTCAAAATCTACAGCATTTATATTTTTCTTAAAAGTAGGGCATCATCAGACCTGAAAAAATTTTAATTACCACTAAAAGTGTAAAATAAATAGTCCTATATCAAAACAAATAAGCATATGGTTTAAATAAGTATATGGTCATACATGAAATTTAAAGACAATAAACAAATACATAGCAGTAAAATACGCTTACCATTAAAATTATCAGTACAACAGCACTGGCACACTAACAACAAATAAACCATGATGGTGCATTTTAACATAAAAATATTAAATATTCACAAAACAGTGCAGCTAGGGACTTCCAATGCTAAAACCGACAGTTACAACAAATTAACACAGATGATCCTCAAAGATGCGTACGCTATACTAAATGCTAATGGTTAGTATTTAGGTTATTAAAAACAAGATGGGGCTGGTAAACAAATCTCTCATTAACACATGAGATATCAGGGCTTTTGAACGCTCTACTTATTTCTAATGTTTCTAACAGATCAAGTTTTTTACTTTTATTACAGGAATGAAAAACTCTTAACATTTTCATTTGCTGAAAACTGTGTTCACACGAAAGCAAATTATTTGCAAATGAAGATTTAGTTTCGGAGATGTCTGTGTCCTTGTACTTATTAAATTGTGCTTTATGTTCACTAATTCTGACCGAAATTTTTCAACCTGGTTGACCAATATAAACTGCGGTACACTCATTGAATTTAATCTCGTATATAGTCTGTAAACCGAGCGTTGATCGTTACGTCATAAATCCTGACGTCAGATCAGTTTTGAAGCATATCCTGAATTGATTCACAAGAGTCTTGGGAGGAGCATAACTTACCCTTCGCGCATGATCCATTTCGTGTCGGTAAAATAGACGGCTAATGTCGATCTCGAATGTGAGGTTAGATAGGACGCTGAATTCAAAACCAAAACAATAACAAACAACATGTCATGCTCATGAACTGGTGACTCGTGATTCACATATTTAATTTAAAGAAACTAACCGATAAATATGTCTTTTTCACTCTGGTAAGATAATATTTGGATCTCTAATATGAATTATTTAATTCTATGGAATCTACTTTGTTTTAGGTGAAGAAAAAAAGTCTTGTGAGGTTTGCAATAGGAACTTAAATTAACAACACAATACAAACAGAAATATTCTAGTGTTCTAGTAAAATTCCAGCAGAAATTCTTAGATATACAGGGGTCTTGTTATCTTGTGTGAATGAAAACATATCTAAAACCTGCGAAATTTCGAATAATAAGTGGAATCTTTGCTACGAGAAAAGTTATGTAAATATGCATGTGATATGTGGTTAACTGAAGAAACTTTCAACTTAATTCAAAATCAATGTACTGTGAAGCAAACTTGGCCGTGAGAATAGTGTATAAAAAATCACAAATACAATTTTAATATCAGATATACAACTGAAACGTGGTTTGGACCTTTTCTTTACCAAGTAATTTTTATTTGTCATACGATTGTGAACTTGTAAGCATCTGTAAAGTGCAGAAAACAAATTAATAAAAGGAGAAATTTACCATTGCAGTAAACTTTGGCATATATTTAAATTTGACTCTAAATGCAATTTTATTCTTCGGTTAGCTACGGTTTTTGTTGTCTTATCATTTGATTATGCATTTCACATTATAGCAACTTCTGTAGTTAATAAAATTGAAAGACCTCAAACATGTAGCTTTTCTTTAGTTTTATACATGTAGGTAAGTAAGTTTTGTTTATAATTTATTTGTGTTATGCAATGGTTCAAATGCTTAGATTCGTAAAAGTTTATTTAATTTTTGTACAAGTTTTGCATATTATGTAGCTGTAAATATCGCCATTACGGCCTTAGTTTAAACTTTTAATAATATTTATGCTATTTTTAACATAGGACATCTCCTGACCTATAAAATATATTAAATGGGCGACGGCATAGCATAATATTGTATTTGAGTCTGTTGTACTTCAGTTATAACCAAAACTAACTAAAGTAACTTAAACAAAGTAGAGTAGATTGACACCATAAAATAAAGCAAGTATGAGAGAAACCTAAAACAATGCTAATTTATTTCCAAAGAACGTATAATAAGTAGTAATAATTCACTCATTATAAAAAACCATACCACACAATCGATGGAAAGAGATGTTGTAATTTAAGGTTCTTGTATCATGTTTTACGAAAGGGGTCATAGTATCTTCTGTGCTTATGAGCACATTGTTTCCTGCTCATCGCTAAAATAATACTCATCATCATGATCCGAGTGACAAGAATAATTGAGATCGATAATGACCGGTAATATATACAAAGCATCTATCCTTTTTCCAGTCCTCGCTAATTGTATTATAGCATTTGTGTGATGAACAGAATTTCTCCATTTTTTTGGTGTAATCTAAAACAGATTCTCTTATAAAATAGCAATATATAAAAGTTGGACCAGATTCTTACCTTTTGAAGTGCTTCATTCCACAAATTTAAAACAGCTTCGCTTGTGACAGGATGTATCGAACTCTTACATCTGCTTGTGACAGCATGTAGCGAACTGATACAAGCCTTGGAATAACGCTTACATTCTGACCATACCATCTCAATAGGATTATATTAGCAGATCAGTAGATATCTGCACTATGTCAATATTCATCAGATTCATTTGCAATGAATACAGTGTGAGATGTTCGGCTACAATAAAACCGAAATAATGAATAAATTATTTAAAATAATGAAAAATTAAATGCAGATTATCTTTCTCATACATGTTCTCCTTATAGTATGGCCATGAACTTTGTGAAGAGGCTCTCCATGAGAGGAAATAATAGCAACATTTGCCTTGGTTTTAAAGTCAACAAGTTTCTAGGCTGCTTTTCAATGCATTCTTTGCACAGTGGCTGACGATATTCCTAAAGCATCAGAAACTCTCTACAACAAATAATCCTACTCTTTATATATTGTAAAAACTGCACTTTTGTATCAACTTACATTAGGTATATACTGCACTTATGGGTAAAAGCGTTTTTCCTGCTGCTTTTTCGCAGTCTATTAGTTTTAAAATGAGGACTTGCTCATTTTCAGTGTACCGATGTCCAGGCATTTTCAACTGCGATAACAATCACAAATAAAAACAGAAAAATACGTAAATAAATATATATTTGACACTTTGACAGATGAGGAATTTCATTAAATTCATCTGATGTCCTAGCATGCGCAGCTCAACATACGTCCGTGACGTCAAATTTCTGTTACCCCCGATTGACGGTGGTATGAGAGAGAAAGATAAGGAATGACGTAACGATCAACGCTCGGTTTACAAACTATACCCCAGATGACGATAGAGAGGGAACTGTGTCTTTTAACCTAACTAGGTGTTTCTTTAAGTTGTTATCGGTTTTAAAAGATGTAGAAATACCATAGGGAAAAAAGAGTCTGGCCATTTTGGTGGATAAATGGCCAAAGTATGTAAGTGACCTGAAATAAATATGCACTCTCCTACAACTTAATACATAATGCAAATACATCTGTTCACTCTTTCAGGTCACTTACATACTTTGGCCATTTACCCACCAAAATTGCCAGATTAAATGCAATGAGTGTCCCGCAGTTTATATTGGTCAATTAGGTCGAAAAATTTCTGTCAGAATTAGTGAACATAAAGCACAATTTAATAAGTACAAGGACACAGACACCACCGAAACTAAATCTTCATTTGCAAATCATTTGCTTTCGTGTGAACACAGTTTTCCACCAAATGAAAATGTTAGAGTTCTTCATTCCTGTAATAAAAGTAAAAAACTTGATCTGTTAGAAACATTAGAAATAAGTAGAGCGTTCAAAAGCCCTGATATCTCATGTGCTAATGAGTGATTTGTTTACCAGCCCCATCTTGTTTTTAATAACCTAAATACTAACCATTAGCATTTAGTATAGCGTACGCATTTTTCCTTTGTGTTAATTTGTTGTAACTGTCGGTTTTAGTATTGGATGTCCCTAGCTGCACTGTTTTGTGAATATTTAATATTTTTTTGTTAAATGCACCATCATGGTTTATTTGTTGTTAGTGTGCCAGTGCTGTTGTACTGATAATTTTAATGGTAAGCGTATTTTACTGCTATGTATTTGTTTAGTGTCTTTAAATTTCATGTATGACCATATACTTATTTTAATTTCATGTATGACCATATGCTTATTTGTTTTTATATAGGACTATTTATTTTACACTTTTAGTGGTAATAAAAATTTTCAGGTCTGATGATGCCCTTAAAAAGGCGAAACATGTCACCCTACTTTTAAGAAAAATATAAATGCGATACTCTAGATTTTGAGATCTTCTTGTTTCATTGAGTTATTCTTCATAAACGTTTCGCTTATGTCTTGACAAGGTAATAGAGCAAATCCCATATATTTATCTTGCAAACTAACAAAGATATGTCAATAACAATATGCTCATATCTTTCTTCCGCCAGGCCGTGTTGCTCATCGTCTGTCGCCCGCCGTATTCGCGACCTTCAAATTTTACTCCGGGTGCGCGTTAAGAAGTTTCACTTCAAAAAGGCCATCAAAAATTATTTTCCAACTATCGCCCAATTTCATTTTTGTCGGTGTTCTCCAAAATCATTGAAAACATTCTAGCTAAGAGGATAACAACATTTTTAGAATCCAATAATTTCTTATCAAACTCTCTAATTTATAGGCAACTAGATAAAAACAACAAAGTGGTAGCTTTCTTTGTGGATCTGTCAAAAGCCTTTGACTGTGTTGACCATGAAATTCTACTAAAAAAAATTGAAAGGTATGGATTACGTGGAAAATGTAATGATTTATTAAGGTCATATCTGAACAATAGAAAGCAGTTTGTTAACTATTTTGGTGTAAATTCTGATAAACTTGTAATTGATGTTAGTGTTCCTCAGGGCAGTGTTTTTATTTTTACTATATTGTAATGATCTAGATCAATATCTCTCTATATCTCACTGCGAATTCTCAGATGATATGACAATGGTAGCTTACAACAAAGACCAAGTCGATGTAAATGAACAGCTAAACAACAATGTTGCCGATACATTGTTGTATCTTAGTAGTATTCACTTAAAAATAAATCAAGAAAAACGCATATCTTGCAATTTCATCCACTTACTGCCAGTTATACGACCAGCCCTCTAATTCGGCTAAATGGCAAAGCAATTGAACAAGTAACAAGTTTCAAACTACTGGGAATACACATAGACATATCACTGCACTGTCATGGCGGGATCATGTAACTTATGTTTGTAAAAAATGTGCAAGTACTTATTTTGCACTGAGCAGACTTTGTGCTATCACTAGCAAAGATATCACAAAGACTTTTTATTAATCAAATTTTGAATCTGTTCTAAGATATGGAATTATATTGTATGGACACTCTTCAGCAGCGAACAGAGTATTTATAGTACAAAAGAGAGCCATACGCTGTGTGTTTGGTTTAAAATACAGAGAGTATTGTAAACAATTTTTTATCAGAGAAGAAGTTTTTACTTTCCCTAGTATTTATGTATTAGACATGTTAAAGTTTGTGAGACAAAATATATCCAATTTTAATCTACAGAACGAGTATCACAATTATAATACTGGCCATGGCCAAAATTTGAAATACGACTTACACAGATTAGAGCTTTACAAATCAAGCCCTTACTATATGGAGGCTAAATTATATAACAAACTACCTAGTGGTGTGAAAGATCTTACTACTAACAAATTTATGTACTCCCCATGTCAAGAAGTTGTTAGTGTCCAATGCTTTTTATTCTGTAAACGAAGTTTTGTCCCATGTATTTAATTAAGTTTTTGTAATTTTAACTTTAGACAGTAAGTGTTCTTTAGACGTACGTACCCTATTTCCTGAATTGTGATCATTATGGGTTAATAAATCTTTCTATTTATTTTATTTTTTTTTTAATTTATTACTAAATTTTTTTTTTCGAAAAACTGAAATATATCCTAGATGCAACCGTTTCAGCATTATAGACTATTAGGGCCAGGACATGCCACACAATTTATTATTGCTAACAAAAGAATACATTTAATTTAGCCTTGGTTTTACATTTAGTGATGCAAGTTGTATACTAGTTAATTCTTCTTTTAGGAGAGTCGCCACACCGTTGCGAATTCTGCCAAAAGACGTTCACGAGAAAAGAACATCTGACCAATCACCTAAGGCAGCACACTGGGGAAACTCCGCATTGCTGCAACGTTTGCTCGAAGCCCTTCACCAGAAAAGAGCACTTGTTAGTTCACATGCGATCGCATACGGGCGAAAGGCCCTTCGCGTGTAACGAATGCGGAAAGTCATTTCCACTTAAAGGTAAATCTGTTTAATAAATGAGCAAGTGTTTATTGTCAGATTTAAAGGCTTCCTATAAAGCGCGATGTTTTTCTTTATTTGATCTATTAACATAGTTCTGCTACAGTTATAATTCCGACTTTCAGGCAATCTCCTTTTCCACCAACGGTCCCACAATAAGGGTCAACAGGCGGAACGGCCTTTTAGGTGCGATCTATGTGAGAAAGACTTCATGTGCAAGGGACATCTGGTGTCTCACAGGCGTTCCCACGGGGGCGAAAAACCTTTCAATTGCTCGGAATGCGGTAAATCGTTCGTGGAGAAGGGCAATCTGCTGCGCCACAGCAGGAAACACATCTTGGATAGGGAGAAAGCCGAATTGGCCGAACAGGCTATTGCGGCACAAAGTAAGTACTTAGAATTTAGCGATAAGTAAAGCCGCAATTTTAATTTTTACGTTAAATCTACTGTATAATGTAATTCGTTAGCAATAATTATTAATGTCGGTTAACGCCAACGATTAGAAATAATTCATCTAGCGGTTTTACATATTTAAGGTACAGTGCAACAGCAGCAACAGAACCAAAACTCCACCGCCAACTTGCAGATGGCTCAAGTGCCGCAACAGCCTCAGCAACAGACGCAACAACAGTCGGCAAATGGCAACATTGTGCAGAGCGGTCACCTGATCCACAACGCCAATCACCACTCGGTAGTGGTTCCTACTAACGCCAACGTGCTGGCGACATACTAGAATTTCGATCAGTTTTGGAATTCATAAAAGCGGCAGCCGATTTTGATGATCGCTAGTTAGTAATAATGGTTGCCTGAGGCCTATCATATGTATTTTTTTATTAAGCTGATCAAAAGAAGCAAGATTCAGAGCTATTCGATCGCGTGCTTAACATTGCGTTATGCCTTGACTGGTTTAGTAAACACAAAGTAGTCTGGGGGGATAGCACTCATTAAAATATGTAGTGTCGATGAATATCAGGTGTCAAATGTGTTTTTTAAAGTATTAGTTTTCAAACGAGGAAGTTATTAAGCACGAGGCGTCAGTCGAGAGGTTGAAAATGTACTTTCACACGAATAAAGATGTTCTTACGATCACTTGCTAAATTTAGAAAAAAAAAACGTATTTAAGGTGGCTAGAAAGTGCTTTATATAACACGCGTGTTGAAAAGTAATTTTCTATTTTGCGTTCAAAATTAACAAAATTGTTCAATGTCAAGACCCACTAGCAAAAATTTCGACATATTGCTTTCAATGGGATTTCATGTAATAAGAACGTCAAAAATAACAAGATGACAGCTCAAGTGCTGATCGAGAATAGAATAAAATAATGTTTTCATTAAAAAAACCAGCAAAGTAGAAAAAATAGTATTAGTATACGTTTTAAAAGACATTTAGTGCACTCGCACGTTAGGAAATACTCCGCAAGTGGGTGGTTTCCTAATTTCGTGCTCCTCCGAAAAAATATGGTCTTTTAAAACTAGTATCTTAATATACTATTCAACGATTGTGGATGGTGTCAATTTGACAGCATATTTGATTCGACGTTTAGACTTGACAGATGTGGATGAAGCGATGAGTACTTTTTAACACATATTGAAATGTATAAATATATATTTTCGCACGAGCACGAAATTAAGAACCGACCCCCTTTGCGGTGAGTTTCCTAACGTGTTAGGTAGCACGCTAAATGTCTTAAAACGTGTTTTTTATACTATTTTTTCTATTTTGAATGTTTTTTTGATGAAAAAAAATTATTTTTCTATTTTGGCACTCGCGCGGCCATCTTGTATTTTCACGTCACAATGTATGCTAATTCAAATCAAATAATTTATTTCTTCGATTGAAAAGTACACAAAGTCACGATAATAGAAGAAAAGGTGAAAAAAGAAAATGTAAGAAACAGATACTGAAATAGTCAGCAATACATCACACAAATATAAGTACAGTACACCAAAATAGTCAGACAAAA
>MU182939.1:233078-250762 GCA_016904865.1 Pissodes strobi
GTGAGTATTAAATTTCCTTTGGTTTTGCTACTTGTGGTATCGATTGCTCTGCAAATGCAACGATCTATTATCATATTTGCAGTATCTGTGAATGCTGTAATTTCTGTTTTTGAATAGAAAAATAAGTATGTTCACTAGCTGCAACTGCAGTTGCTGACAGTGGAGGGTACGAACGATTGTATCTGCTAATACAACGAACTATTCACCTTTTATTGACTGGTAGCACCCTTTTTCCTTTTGGGCATTCTATGTAAGTCTCTAATAGTGTGACTATACATGGTTCAGGTTGATTAGTAAAATAAGGTAATATCAAATTAGGTTGAAGCCTGTTTAAGCCACTTGCTTTAATTTTATCCGGGAATCTGATTTCAATTATGTATTCATATTTAAAAATATTGTCTATTTTTACTTCCGGGTTGTCCGTGGTTTGTGTGCCGTTATTAGTATTAAGAGTGATACTAGTTTTAAAGTTAGATTTGTAGATTTAAGGATTCGTGAGGGTACATGTTCTTTAAGCGCTGTAGAACTGGGTAGGAATCCCAAGTAATTGAGTATTTTGGTTTTGGGGGTCTTATGTTAAATGTTCCATTGAGAAACCTTTGTGTAACCGCTTCGTCTTTTATTTAATATTCAATATTAGAGCAAGTGCAGATTTGTGTAAGTTCATAGTAGAGTAGGAATAACCCCGAAGACAATTGAATGTTTAGGAGCTCAAGAATAAGTTTACGGTTTTGTTATATATTTGTTGGCGCTTAGAAAAACTGGAATTCCCCTTATTATTGTAAGTATTTCCGTATTGTTTGAGGGTGCTATCCGTCAATGAAGAAATAATCACTTTCATCGCTTCATTAGGTACGCTTTGTTGTAGAAAAGCTCTCCTGACCATGAGGAAATTTCATCAATTATTTTTATTTATTTATTTTTTTCTTTATTTTTTTTTTATTTTTTTTTTGCTGATTTCGATAGCCCATGAACAATAAGTGAACACGTGTTTTTTCCTTTTTCCGTACGCCGAAAAATGAGGCAGATACAACGCCTTGAAATGTGCCTATGCAACGAAAGCTCGGATCGAAATTGTGATAAACGATGACCCCGCTTGTCGAAGTTTTCACTTCCATCGTGTGGTCTCAAGCACACACAATTTTTTTTTAGTCCTTTTAATAAGTAATTGTCCCATCTAAAAACTATCTGAGTATGTGGTTCTGGTCTCGTAGGTATGATTTTGTGGGTTTTTTTTGCCTATTAACAAAGCTAGGTAGTTGTTACTTTGTTCAGGACCATCTGGTGCTTCTGATGTTGGTAAGTCTTGATTCGCATAAGTTACTTCCTCAGATAGCATGAGAGGATCTTCTAATGCATCTGCAAATGCAAAAGAATTTCCTTGGTTTTGCGACTTATGATATCGATTGCATCTGCAAATGGAACGATCTATTAGCCTATTTTCAGCATCTGCATATGCTGCAATTTCTGTTTTTGAACAGAAAATTAGGTTCATGAATATGTTCACTCAAGTGCAATTGCAGACAGTGGATGGTACGATCGATGTATCTGCTAATACAACGAACTATTCAGTATTCACCTTTTTGCTTGCTGCTTAACCCTGGTTATGCTATCGACTGCAAATGCAAATGCGAATTTGTAAATAGGTATTAATATAATTTATTAATATTTCCTGCAAACAATGTTTACTCCAATTTTTTCCCTCACCGGTCGGTTCATATCAACACGAATTGTTTACAATTAATGCGTTCCAGTTTCCGGTATTACATCGCTTCGACAAAACCGAACGATAACATTCCGATAAATTTATGACGAGCGGCTTACTCCCAAATTGCAATCCAAAATACTGCGCGCGATGCGACACGAATCCATGTTTACGTCCTAGCAAAATTCGTGTTAGTTAACCTTTTTCTCTTGATTTTGGGTTAGTTTTGGTTAGCACTTGGTTAGTTCTTGTTGATTAAGCCCCCGTTGCGAGCGGAAGGCCATGCAAAGCCATAATAATACCCAATTTGAGGTTTAGTCGCTCGTAAATTATGAGTCAACTTGCTTTTGTGGCTAGTTTTTAGGGGTTAATTTCGTGAGAAAAAGGCACTCTTCGACTTACTCATTTTTTTTTTAATACAGTTATAACAATAATTACAATATACATAGTCCTTATCCCTCCAGACAGTGTTTTTGAACACTGGTATTGAGGATAATTGCATTTTAGTAATAACAGTACGATTTCCTATAAACTCTAGTATTGTGGCTATGAATATCCATCCTTTGAAAATATTACGATAATATTTGATTTTTGAGCTTTATTTATTATCAGATAAGTTTATTCTGTTCAAATTTTGATACCTTATGTAATTGCCATACTCTTAAATTTTCATATAGATCTGCAGTATGAGTCAGTGGATCATAATTAAATATAACTTAGTATTTTGTTTCGCAATATTTGCATCGAATTGTAGTTTATAGTCCCACTTGTGCCTCATACGGGGATCAAAAATCGAAAACGTGATAATGAATGAAGGTATTATAACCATTTGATTCTATTTTTTATATTAATTTTTATATAGTATAAACGTTTTACTTTATGTAAAACATTAATAAATGTAATCACACATTTGTCAACATGCATTTGAGAACAATCACAGAATACAATGGAACGCTTCTAGTATTTTGGCAAAGGAGCCTTTTTCTAAAAAACGTAAAATTAAAGAAAGTGCTTTAATTTTATTAAATAAAGATGAATGTGTTGCTTCAACTTCTGTAAGTTTCAATAGTACATGGTTACCTTTGCTAAAAACTGAAGTTGATAAGGGACACTTAAAAATTAACTAATCCTTTCAACAAAAATCATTAAATTCTTCCTAAGCGAATAACACCAAATTATAGATATATAAAACTTCAAAAACAAATTAATTTACCAAATAACACCTTATTATCAAACTAAATACCACTTAACCAGTAATTAAATATGGCATTATAATTGTAATCTTGTCAAAGTCAGTTCAAAGCCTGACAATCTGCAAGATCTTTTTACTGTTTTATTGTATTTGCTAACCATTTTCATTTTTAGTTTTTTTGCTTTTCTTGAAAACGATATCCGACTTGATATCGAATCGAAGAAATATAGGTACACATTTCATTAGGGTCACTAAACTTGCTCTTGTGCAGTTTACATCCTTGAGCCTGGGCCGAAGTGGCTCTATAACAATTCAACCCAAATTTAATCATTTGTGGAGCCAAAGGCAATCATTTCCAGGGTAAGTATTAATAAATGTAACAATGTTTTGTCATGCCCTCGTATATAAATAACAGTTTGCTAGTATAATTAAAATCGCAATCAGCACATTTAATTTTGTTAAGATAGCGTCTGCCTCGCTGACTTCGAGGTAAAATATAAATTTTCTTTTACTGATTCATTCGCATTTTTTACTGTAACCTGTTCGCACTCTATTTTATTCTAATATAGTTTGCTTTTATACGAGAGATAGTTTCTGTTTTCATATATTTAAGATAACCAGGTATTTATGTATATTTGACTCACCCCCTGTTTCGCTTCTTCTGATAAATATTGCCACATTTTTCGCCTCCTTTGCGAGCAAGACGTGTCACTAACACATTCACTATACTAGAAATACGATTTCTAGGCATTTTTCTTCTTAAAACCAAAAGAAAGAACCGATTTACGGATTCTTGCTTGTCACCGATCGGTACAAAATTGTAATGACGCATCAAGGCGATGAGCTCGAGCGGCCAGGGTCAGCTGAATCACCATGTTTTTAGATAACTTCTTTCAAAATTGTACCGATTGGGAAAAAGTTGTATACTACAAAGGGTAATGAGGGACGGCGGAGATGCGAAGGATAATAATTAGTATCAAGTAACTACTTCTTTTTTTAAAAACTCATACTAACATACTCATTTACTTTTTGTGGAATAAACTAAACAAGAAAAACAA
Source organism: Pissodes strobi (assembly GCA_016904865.1). Taxonomy (NCBI): domain Eukaryota; kingdom Metazoa; phylum Arthropoda; class Insecta; order Coleoptera; family Curculionidae; genus Pissodes; species Pissodes strobi. The sequence continues at coordinate 237,034 of MU182939.1, forward strand.
AATGAAACACAAAACATAACATAAAAATATTTCTTATTAATATTCCTATTATTATAGTGGTTCCCACATTTTAAGTTAGAAATTAAATTCCTTTCTTTGACATACCATACAAATTAATAAATTAATACCCTATTGAACAACAGGAAAGCGGACTAATAATTAGAAAACGCAGGAATAGAGAATAGATAGTAATCGTTCTAAAATACAGTGAGGGATGTTTATGAGCTGGTGTTAAATTTTAAAATGTTAGTTTTCTATAAGCGTTTTTACCTTTAATTTTTTGTTAAAACTGTGTCCAACAAAACATTATATTTCTATAGATACAGTATAAAAAGTAAAAATATTTATGGGCAAAATGTATTTACTGTATTTCATATATCTAATCAGTTTTCAAGTATTCTCTCAGACTTGGATCATTCAATCGAGTCCGCTACACACATATATATTACGAAGCTTATGATTACTAAGTATCTGATATTCAAAGAGAAAGTACTATTATAGTACTACTCGATACTTGAAAAATAATCAATTGCACACCGCTAGTGCTGCCAGGTGTAAACGCATAGAAAACGCTAGATTTAGGATTGAAAACGGTAGCGATCAAGCATTTTAAGATCCTTTACACAAATAGAGCAATATGTAAAATTGAACCTCTCCTATTTGTCGATCCATCTCGTATTACAATATGCCCAACTAGCAAATATAGTTCCCAGTCCTTTTTAAAATGTCACTGCTCCTAAAGTATAGTTCCTAAACCCACCTTGCCACTTAAAATGTTACTCTATAAGGAATAGTCACTTTGAAGTATATTTCGAGAATGACCGGTTAGTGCCTACCTATCATAAAAGTGGAAAATAAACACCCTGATTGCAAGTGGCAAACATATAATAATTTAAAGAAGTGGCTTGAATTACCCGAATCTTCGAATATGACACCATAAAAGACCAAAAACTTAAAATAAATAAATAGCTCTTTATTTCCAACATTCACTCAGTTACAGGAAATATATATAGTAACTTTTTCAAGTAGCGGTCACTAACAAGTGCTACCATAATGCCTCCATTAAGTTTTTGTTGCTTTATAGTAACAATTTAAGGTACGTAGTGTCGCGGCCACGACACCTAGTCACTTCTAATTTATAGTAGCATTGAAAGTAGCAAAATGGTTACTGCTACCTTCCTAGGTCACTATAAAGTTATTGTTTCTATAAAGTCGCCTCTGGGGAGTTACAATTATTGTCACTTTATCAATCTGAAGATTTTAAAGTTCCAAACGGGTAGGGTTGGCCTAATATATTATTGTTCCCGATACTTTGTCGAAGCATATGGACTATAAAGTATTTTTCGGATTAAACGGCCATATTTTTTTTTCATGACTTTTCAATGGCTCAAACATTTTGCGTTTTCAAGCTAAATATACCTAGACTAAACCTTTTTTCCTTAGTCATTTTGTTATTTTTGACGGTGGACTTTTTAGTAGTGTCACGCCAGTTTCAGGCAAATTATTATTTTTTGATTATTACTACATGAGTTTCTATTGCAACTAATATAATAACTTAAAATGTTTTGAGAGGAGCTCGAAAATTTTGTCATATAAACCCACTATTTTATTCAGTAAAGTCGATTGCGTTTTGGAATTTACCTATAAAAGGCGTCAAAACCGCATGGTAAATAACAAATGAAGAGGTCGCTGCGAATAACTCAAAACTCAAACTCAATATGCTTTATTGTTCTAACTATAAAGTCATTAACAAAGCACTAAAACTAAAATTCCTTGTCATAGTATTAATCTATAGTAGATAAGTATTCGTCTTAGGTTTTTTCTTTGTTCATTATGAAACACACATAGATACAATAAGTAAGAAATAACAGTCGCAATTGTCTTTTGTTACAACACATTCACAGAGTAAAATTATACAAGAAAGAATGTAAACATTCAAGAAAATAATTATCAAATAATCAAGTGTACAAAGAAACCATCAAATAATCAAGTGTACAAAGAAAAGTTTACAAAAGAAAAAAAGAAGATTTTTCAGCCATCAACACCTGCATTTCTCAATCAAGAGGGTCTTGGAAGTATTCATCCAAAGAGTAGTATGCCTTTTTTAGCAGAAATGTCTTAACACCCTTTTCAAAAGTACTTTTGTTAGCTGAGAGTCGGATGCTCAGAGGAAGCTTGTTAAAAGTTTTTATACCATCGTAAAAAACATAATTTTTAACCAAAGAGGAAGTTAGTATAGGCGGACGCAGCAAACCCAACACTCTGGTTGGATACCACCATAAATTTGTGCAGATGCTTAAAGATTAAATTTACCGTCTCTCAAATATAAATACATGTGAGTGTTAGTATGTTTAAGCCAATAAAAAGGGGACGACAGGAGTCAAGAGGCTTTGATTTGCAAATATACCGGAGTGTTCTTTTCTGAATAACAAACAAACTATGAATCAAATAATTACTTGCACTACCCCAAAACACAATCCCATAGCGAAGATGTGACTCCAACAATGTATGATAGACTGTCTTCCCCATTTCCGAACCAAGTTCCTGGACACATACCCTCACTGCGAAACAGCCAGATGATATTCTACCAGCCAGAGTAGAAATATGAGAAGAAGACCTAAGTTTATCATCAATAGTTGGACTCAGAAATTTAGTCTCTGGTTTACAGTGAACTGGTCCCCTATAGATATGTTCTGAAGGTTGCACTTAAAGGAAAGTATTTTGGTTTTTCCAGCATTCAAAGTTAAACGGTTGGAGTCACACCAGGATTTTATGATAAGAAGATTATTCAGTATGGATTGGTGAATCGAAACTGGGTCTTGATTGTGCCACAGAATGGTGGTATCGTCAGCAAATAATGTAACATCACCTTTGATTTGAAGTTGTGCCATATCATTTATATATATCGGGAATCAAACAGGACCTAAGACTGAACCCTGAGGAACACCGTCGCTTATGGCCTTAGATGACGAGCACTCAGACTCCCAGGTGACCCGTTGACTACGTCCTGTTAAAAAGGAAGTAAACCAAGATAAAGAAATCCCTCGAAAACCATAGCACCTAAGTTTTTTTAGCAAGATATCATGACTAACGCAGTCGAATGCTTTAGAGAGATCGCAAAAGCCGACTGCCGCTGTTTCGTTTTTATTAATGTAATGGTACAAGTCTTTCATGAGATGATACATAGCATCAGTCGTACCCAGTCCTTCCTCAAAACCAAACTGACTTAAGCTTAGGATCTGGTTTCTCTGATAAATAAATAAAGTTTAACAGTTTAACGAAAGTTCCACATGTCGGTGGAAAACACTTGCCTGCCACGAACCGGCGACTAGGCAGCTTCGTAACAGATAAGTCGCATTCACCAGCTACTTTATAGTAACTCATCATAGTAACTCTTTTAGTGGCAAAAACTACCCAAGACACTACCCGGCTACTAAAAATTTTTCCCCATTTTGGCCGCAGTTACTTAGCAGCTACGAATATACGCCGTAGCCGCCGATGGTCACCGTCCAGTTTGTAGTGGCTTTGATAGTAGCAGTTACGTATCTGCCACCATAAATGCTAGTTGAGTGTCTTCGTGTTGTAATCACTTTGTGGCAACAGCTCTCGTGGTTGAGAGGTTTAGACGGCTGGGTCTCACCTGGACGGCCCAGGTTCAAACCCCGTTTCTTTTTTTATTATTTATTTAAGATTATGTTTATTAACAGTTTTTTCCTTGATTTTGGGAATGTATTGGGTTAGCACTTGGTTAGTTTCCTTTTCTTGAGTCCCGTAGCGAATGGAGGGCGATGCGGATCGACCAATAGGAGGTCAATTTTTTACATAGTGCTCTATTTGTGGAGAGGACTTAAAATGCCAATCATAATGACTTCATAATTTTCTTTTCGACGCACGCCGGGTCCACAGTCCACACTGAAGCAAGATTTTATTTCAGTAGGTATATTATTATAAATTTGGCTGTTTAATATTTTACAAGAAAAATTAGGAAACACTAAAATTTTTAAATAATTTTGTTATTTGGGTACAAGAAAAACTAACACAATTTTCAAAATTAAGTGTAAGTACGTTGGGGTTTGGGACCTTCGGCAACATGCACAAACAGACTTTTATCCACAATACCGAAACAGAATATTTGCACTCGACGCGCGTTTCGCTAACCATGATATCATCATAAGGAGATGATTAAAACTAAAATTAAATTCTACCTAACTCTCTTTTATACTACTGTTTGCTTAATCAAGCGGAACTAAAAGAACCAATCCTGGAATCCCACTAGTCACACTTGATCAACCAATACAATAGGCCCTCTATCTCTATTTAAACTACTCTTACATTTAATAATTACCATACTTTCATATGTGTCTAATAATCTAACAGTTTCCTGAGGAAAATTAAACCTGAGTCTGATAGTTCTCAGGAAGCAGGCGCGGCTCGTGGGTTTATTAGAAAGTGGGTCAAATCTAGGTGAACAGAGGCGCATGCCAGAATAGCGCCGAAGGCTCGGGGTGGCATGCCCAATATGTTTTTTTTTACGTTTTTTACTTTAGAATATATTTATAGGTAATGTTTGTTCAAACCAACTGCAATGTTACGTCATCAATGACACCAAGTGTATTCTTATGAGATTTGCTAGTGTCGTCATTATTACGAAGCATTATACCTGCTCTGAACAAACTATGAGTAATTATAAATAAAACTCCAATATTTAATAATATTCTTAACCATTTAAGTAGCTATGCGTTCGTTGATCAAATCGATTCTTCTATCCTTCATATAAGTGTTTGCAAACGCAATGCGTATGTCGATATCAGCCAATTAATATTAGTTTTTTTCTTTGTCAACCCGTAACCCAAATGTCTTGCAATATAATATTTGGTCCCTCGGAGCTGTTCGAGTGTGTTTTCATAAAGACCAGGCAGCAGTGTGCGAACCTGTGAGCGCCAAAAGCACTATCATTGGCCGGCCGTCAACAATTTCGTCAACTATTTGTCTCGTTTTAACACTTTCGCGGACATTGACGTCATTTCACGTCATTGACCTTTGTTGCTGCCGGGCACTAAGAAAAAGCTAAGTACCCTCAAATTGTCACAGTGATGAAATATGTATTTGATTACATAGAAAAACGTCACTTATAGCTTTTAAATGACGATATAAAAAAACAACACCGTCATATGACGTCATGTCCCGCAAATGACATAGTTTATTTCAATAGGACAGTGACGTCATATGCCGCATATAAGATGATATGCATTTCTAAGAATGGGAAATTTTGTGCTGCTTTGGCAAAGACAAAAAAAAATGCAAAAACGCTATACATGCCAATTATGGAAACATGTTTCTTCCTACACAAAAAGTTGGTTTTCCAATACAGCCAAGCGTCTGTTGATCGCCTGACCAAACTATTTCCCCCACCAATGAACCGTTAAAAATTTCACGTATATTTTTTACACACTGATTCTAGTGGAACACTTTACACCCTAATACATGCAAAATTGACGTGATATATTGCTAAAACTATATACAGCGCACTAAGCACATGACGTAATTTGCGGTCAGTGTCCGGTTGGACGTAATAGTGGTTGCGGCATATGCTGACTGTGTCCCATTAAGCATATACCAATAAAAATGAGTGTCCGCGAAAGTGTTAACTCCTTAGAAAGCGCGTATCTACGCGCTCCGTCTTAGTTTCGGTTCTCTAATTGCCGTAAAAAGCCATAAGATGAATTAAAAATACGGTCGGGCATCCAGCATCAACTGGACATATTGGGGAGTTTTCGCATGAAAATGCATCCGCACTTTTTAAAAAATCCGCGGATAGTTAAAAGAAAACAAACTTAAATTAAAATTAGGTGGGTCATTGACCAAATGACCTTACTGAGAAGCCGCGCCTGTCAGGAAGTCGTAAACATTGTAGAAAACCTATCTTCTCAATCTTTTGATAAGGCTGAATTGGATCTTTTAAACAAGGGTCTGAATTTTGCATTGCCTCCATCAAAGGATAACTTACTTGATATTGTAGGTAATATAGAAAGCTCTATTCAACATCTTCCTGACTCTACTAAAGGATTTGTTAGAGAAGCATGCAGAAATCAGACCTCAAAAAATGTAATTAATAATAATGTTAACTCCCGACCTGGAAAAGGAAAAAATTTAATCAAGAGATTGAAGGAGAAAGACGTTTTTTACCTACAAGCTGACAAAGGTAATAAGGTTGTTATATTAGACAAAAGCGAATATTTTCAAAGGGTTGATAATTTAATCGAATCCGGGCCCTATAACAGAATCTCAAGGAATCCATTATCTAAGATGGTAACAGAAGTTAAAAACACTGTGAAGAAATGTAGCAACCTTATTTCTGATCAAATTAGATACAAATTATCTGTAAGTAATCCTACTATGCCGAAACTATTTTGTCTTCCCAAGATTCATAAATCTGAGAAGGCAATGCGTCCCATAGTCTCGGTAATAAGATCATCAACTTATAATATATCCAAGTGACTAGCAAACCAGTTTGAAAACTTACCTATAAAACAACAGAATTCAGGAGTACTAAATTCCTTAGATTTCATAAACAAAAAATTAAATATACGATTCTTAATGAAGGTGAAATTTTAATCTCGTTGATGTTAGCTCATTGTTCTCTAGTGTACCAATCCCACAGACCTTGCCATAGCTTGGTGAATTACTTGAGATGAATAGTTTTGATAACGAAATCAAATAAAAATATTTAACTTTAACCAAACTTTGCATGGATCAAATTTATTTTCAATACAAAAGTGACTATTACCAACAACTTGAAGGCACGGCAATGGGCAACTGTTTATCGCCGTTCTTAGCTAACCTTTCCATGAGTAAATTTAAAAACGGAATCAGGCAGGAGTTCGAATATTTTCCAAGGGTATGGTACAGGTATGTGGATGACATTTTCGCGATTTTCGACACAAAAACCGCTAATGTTGAAGATTTTGTAACAAAACTAAACAACCGTTTCCCCACCATTAAATTTACTTATAAAATCTAGAACAATGGTCATCTACCATTTTTGGATAATTTAGTGATTAGGAACGATAATAACACACTAGAATTTGATATTTACAGACAAAATACTGTCACTAACCGATATATTCCTAATGACTCCTTCCACTGCGACATAAAATGGCCAGCTTTAATTTTTTAGTACATCGTTTTGTTAACTTTCCTCTTAGCAGAGAAAGATTTAATAATGAAAAAAAAAACAATTAGGAATATAGCGAAAGTTAATGGTTTTAATACTAACTTAATAAATAAACTAATTAATAGGCATTTGTTTAGAAAGACCATTCGTGATTCCACTTCTTCCGTTAATCAGGATGAAAATACAAAATATATTTCGATACCGTATAATCCTCAGTATACTAGAGGACTCCAAAAGTTTTAAATGAAGTAGGTTTAAAATTAGTATAACAGGCTCAGTTTACCATTAAGAAATTGTTAGGTGGTCCAAATGACAAAATTGAAATATTAGAAAGAAGTGGAATATATGAAACTAGAAGATCTATACAAACGAGATTCAAGGAATATATAGCTCATTTAAAGTACGGTAGAACAGAAAAATCAAGTGTTGCCGAGCATGCTTTTGATAATAATCATAGAATAACAATTAAAAATTTAAAATTAAATCATAATATAACTGATAGGAGATTATTAGACGCATATGAAAGTCTGGAAATTATTAAATGTAAAAATAGTTTAAATCGAGATAGAGGGCCTATTCCGTATTGTCCATTGTATTAGTTGATCAAGCGTGACTAGTGGGATTTCAGGATTGTTTTTTTTAGTTTCGCTTGATTAACCAAACAGTAGTATAAAAGAGAGTTAAGTAGATTTTAATTTTAGTTTTAATCATCTCCTGATGATGCTAACATGGTTAGCGAAACGCCCGTCGATTGCAAATATTCTGTTTCGGGATTGTGGATAAAAATCTGTTTTAGTAAGAGGAAGTATATTGTAAAATAAAAAAAAAAACACATTTTAAATTATTGACGTTTTGCAAGTTGTAATTTTCCCGAACTGATGTTAATATTCTTATGGCAGATTTTGCAATAACCCCCAGTACCCAGTATTTGCTTTTTCAGGCGCTAGCCAGTTTAAATTCTGAGGACTCTGCTACGATACAAGCGGCGAGCATGATACTAAAATGAGCGGCGAGCGATAAAACTTTTCAGCGATTAGCGGTATCAAAGAAAATTCTACTACGATGTAGAATTTTCGTTGGCGGTACTGGCTAGATGGCTGCGGCAACTTGAGCAACTTTGGATTCAGAGAGATCAGTTTTAGTGTGGAGTCAGCGAATAATGCCGTGAAACTTTTACTTTTTCCGAAAGTTCAGCATTTTAAGTACGTAGACTTTACGTTAGAAAGAGACAATATGGAGTACATTCAATAAATAGAAACCGTCTGATGTATGGTGAATATCATCACTTATTTTCAAAGTTGAAGCAGGATCCAGCAAGGGTTTTTTTGTTAAATATCTCCAGAAACAACCGAGTATATTTTAAGTAGAATAGAAATTATGTATCACTGCGACTGATGAATGATCTGGTACAAAGTAAAACCGAAACAATAACAAATAAAAATGAGATTATATCTTTACTAAAAAATGAAATAGAGGAACTTAAAGAAAAAAATATAAAACCTAAGTCGTCATCCACAGCCATTATTTTCGGAAGTTGTTGGTCAGCAAAAGCAGTTGTCGTCTGCATCCCAAATGAAAACCAACATACCAAGCCTAATTGTTAAACCTAAAGAGCAACAAAACGCTGAAGAAACTAAGAAAGATATAATAAAATATATAAATCCCTCTGAACTCAATATTGGCATCAGTACAATTAAACATACAAAGTCCGGTGCTATAGTTATAAAATGTAACGATATAAAGAACGTCCAAAAACTTAAAAACCAAATGGCACAGCAGTATTATGGAGTAGAAGAAACTAAACTAAAAAAAATCGTGTCGAATTTGTGCAGTGAATTAATCCACTACGATTGAAGCTGCCAGTAAGTATTATTAAAGAATCCTAACTAATATTATAAATGCGAATGTGATTGTTTGTTTTTTTCTTACGCTTTCACGCATAAACTGCTCAACCTATCACATGGAATTTTGTACAGATATTTTCAAGAGTACAGTAACTCAACTAGCAAAGTTGTTTTATAATTTTTAATTGTAGGTGCTATTTTATTTTATAAATGCTTTATTACAGCTCATCGAACATTATTTTGTTTTAATAAAACTGCAAGTGAAATATTTAAGCTTTTGAAAATAATTTTGCTTTATAAGTTAGTCGTAAGAACGTTTTTAGAGCAAAAATACATAACAATTTGACTAATTTCAATACTGTTTTATAAACGTTTATACAGCGGATTGTATACGACATTTTAGCTTACCGAACAAATTTGTTTTATAGTATATGTATACCGGTGTTATCTGATACTAGATCATTCGTTTGTGAACATCTAAAAAATTGTTTTATTATAGCTATGCGAAATATTTATAAAATTATTTTATTAGTGTTTTCTTTCTGATATTATTGCTGACTACAGCATATTGCACCCAGATGGTACCTTTAAAAATTGTTATATAATTATTATGAATACTGTCATAATAGAAGCTTTATTTAATAATTATTAGAAAACAAAAAAATGCAAAAACGTTCCTTAATACATTTATAAAACGTAGACATTTTTACACGCCATTATTACTTATGATCTTGTCGTGTTAGGTACTATATACACCGGCTTTATTATGTCAAATTCACAAATAAGTAAATAGAAAAAAATACAGAAAAGTTTAGAAGTGCTACCATTATATCCTAGGAGGTGAAGTTATTGGTGATACACTAGATCTCTCTATAAAGAAAGATGACTCAGATAAGCGTAAAGTTTTTGCTTCAAGTAATACTGATGAACCAAGTGGTTCCAATGAAAATGCTTTTATTCAGGAGGCTGAGCCAAGGAGTCTTGAAGAAGAAGATGTAATAAATAATTGGGAAGTTGAACTGGATGAATTGGATGAGGAAAGTTATTCTAATATAACCAATGCAGAAAGAGAGTTTGTAGAGAGTATCAGATCGTGGGCTGTGTCTTTCAGTGTACCACATGTAGTGCTAAGGGCTTTATTTCAGAATATAAATAGTCGTTTTTCCAATACACTTCCCCGAGACACTAGAACTCTTTTAAAAGCCCACCGAACAGTAATACAGCCTTCAGATTTATCCGCCTACCTATAGTCGTTTGTTGAGGAAGCCAGAATTTTGCATGAAGGACTAAATTTCTATAATAAAGGACGAAGAACGAAAAAACCCACACCAATCAATAACTTTTCGCAGCTCATTTTACTCTAAAAAAATGCGAAATGATGCGATTTTCAACAAATTGAATTTAGGGCGTGAAATTAGAATCGATGACCTAATATTTCCCTAGTACGTACTTATTTCGGATTGGTTACCAAGTTTCATCGCGTTCGCAGTTTTTTAATTATCCCTGGAAAACTGGGAAATTCTATGGAGTGGCTTGGTGACGATGCCCTTTTGGCTATTATGGGTAGTTTTTTTTTGGGGATGCCTGTGCATCGAAATCCCAGGACTTTATCGTTTAATTCCCTTGGATGAATTATTGAGGGGTACACGTCATCAAACATGCTGGAAATTCATTGGTTGAGCGAGTTTCTTTTGGGGTAAGAACCTTCGTGCAGTACTGCTCTTCGGTTTTCGGTCACTTGGATTACTCTTTTACGACGAACAGAGTCAAGCAGTCATTTTAGATGCCGGTCGGAGCCAGTTTTGATTTTCACCTGTTAATGGGATTTTTCTGACCGGGTCATTTTAGCAGTTTCAGTCTTTAGTTGTACCTTTTCTTTTCGTAAGTATTGGTGTCTGAAACTGCCCTTTGTGGGATTTGAGAGCTGCTTTGCAAGGTGAGTTGAGTTTTTTTTATATTTTTTCGTCTGTCTGTCTCTGTGAATGCTATCATTTTCTGACGCACGTGGGCAGATTTTTTAATTACCTTTTTAATCTCGTACAGAAGCCCACTTGCCCAACTAAAAGCCGTCTAGCGTCTAGCGTTAAGCAACTGGCTACCCCCCTACACAGGGAAATTAGTTTTTTTTTTAATTCTGATTTCTCTTTTTTCTTGATGGTTGATTTTGATCACCGAGTTATAATGCTCGTCCATTAAGCGTTATGTGTGGAACCTTGAATATGTGTTCTTTCACAGGGGGCTAGCTTTGGAGTTACTACTACCGTTGGGTTTATTTCTACTGTGAGGCCTATTGCCCCCATCGAGTTGTTCCTCGTTATCTACGAGCATCGTTAGCGACAGAGTGTTCCTTGGCTACGCCTGTCAAGGAAGGAAGGAAGTCAGCTTCCTACTGTGAGCAGTTCTTTCTGGGAGCAACCTGAGGAGTTACTTATCGACCAAGTGAGCAATTTCTATTTTATTTTCTTTTTCATCTATTGATGTTGCGACTTGCGGCAAATTTGTGTAATTAACTACGATCTCTAATTATCATTTTATTTTTTGGCTTTGTTTTCGAACAAAGAATAGCTTTTTAACCTCTTTTTCCTTAATTAAACCTTTAGTCATTCGAATTCTCTTTTAAATGAACTATAAATTTTTGGACAATCTTACCAAGTTTAAAATACTTGATTTTATTTAAATTAAATTCTCAAATTTCGTCCCAAGCGAACTTTGATTTCTTTTTTATTATTTTTAGGTAATTTTGATGAGCCTAAAATGCTGGCTTTTATTTAATCAAATTCTAAAATTCAGATAGATCGGCTGATTTATAGTATATTAGATGTTGGATCGAATTTATTTCTATTTTTGGACTGTTAATTGACTGACGCAATAACGTTGTAGGTCTAACTAGTTTATTATTGTATTCAATTTTCACGATTTCTGGCTTACGTTGGATAACTGTAGATCAGATTATTACTACTTTCCTAGTAGACGTTGCGTTATTTTTAATTGTTTCTTTTTTATTGCGGCATTTGATTTTCTTTACTCGAAATGATTGTTTATTATCTTTGTCCTGCTGGTAACTTGACCGTGGAGTAAATTGCCATATGTTAAGGTCTGTAATTAATTAGTGGCTATAATAACGTCAGGTCTAACTAGTTTCTTTATATATTCTCTTTGCGGCAATTATCAGCGAAACTTAACTGAACTGAATAGCTATAGTTAGTTAGTTATACGGTATATGTGACGGATCATGATTCGATAACCGTGAATTAGTCTTTAATTAGGTGATTACTCGGGCTAATTGAATTTACCTATAACGAGAAGTTATTCGCAGTGTCTGGCTTTCAACACAATACTGACGTTCCTTTTGAATTATTTTCACCAAGTAAAGCCTACCTTTAAGACTACAGCAACAATAAGAATTGACTACTGAAATTCACTTCAACTTAATTTTCTTTTCTCCCACCTGACCAGCTGTGATATTTTGGTGTTAGGTAATAAAACCATTCCTTTGTTTCATTATTTACCTGTTTTATTTAATTGATTATTTTTAATCGTGACTTTATAGGAGAGGCCCATTACAGTAAGTATCTGTTTCTTTTATTATTTTGCGCTCAATAATTGAATCGTTCATGACTTACCTTTGATTAATATTCGAATATTTGTTTATCGTTTACTTTAGCTATCTTTGATTAATTTTTGAGTATTATCCTCATCGACTAGTTTTCGGTTAATTTGGGGTACTTGCTTTATACCGACTTTGATTTTTAATTAATATCTGGTAATTATTTTTCCGTTATTGTTACTGATAAATTGTAGGAATATATATTTAATCTAATTTTCTAACTTATTTTTTTTTTATTTTTATGGATCGATTTTCCTGGTAGAAATAAATAACGAATTTTTGATATACATTTATTTTGCCGCCAAGCCTAAGCTAAAACGAGTTCCATATTTCAACTTTGGGGTAATTCTGGCTTGTGCTGTCTAAAAGCCCGTGACGCCTTAAACAAATCATCCTGCGCCCTACTCTCCGGCATTTGAGCTAGGACCTAATTTATACGCTCGGCGACAGCTCGTTTTAGCCTACGCATTGACATACTTTATTTCTTTATTTCATTCAATATCTAATTTTAAATTCTCAAAATTAAAACTTTTTTCCCTTTCAATTTGAGATTATTCACTCCCAGTCCCTTCTAAGCCGGAGTGAAGGTTTGCGTCCATTAGAAGGACAAAAGAGCGTAATAAGCTATTCACTCCTTTTTCCTTACACCAACTTAAACATTGGTTGGATTGCTGTTCTTATCTTTCTCTTGATTTGCTAGGTAATAGGTCTGAATTGACCTCATCTGCAGCCTTCAAAACAGCTTCTGGAAGCTGTTCGTCCGACGAATCCATAAAAAATAACTTAAAAAATTCAGAATCTGTCACTTCGACGACGCTTCAACTTAAAACTTTGACATCTTGATGACTTACCTTGGTTGTCATAGCAAATATTTGGTTACCATGCCAATTGGCTTGAGTTTTGATGTATTATGGTACGGGACAATATCCAATATTTTGATGGCCGTTCGCCTGCCTTAACCCAAGATTAAGTTAAGTCTGGTGTATTTTTGATGCAAATATACCAGATAAGGTGCACCTTAACTTCAATCTTGGATTAAGAGAGGCCGTGCGAATGGCCTTGACAGGACGTTGACGTTAAAATATATATTAATTGCGAAAAAAA
>MU182940.1:10360-35148 GCA_016904865.1 Pissodes strobi
AACATATTTTCTGTAAACTGTAATATGATCTCTTACTTATTCTTGCCTACTTTTTGGTACCAATATGTACCTGTAATTGGCTAATAAACTGTTGATATACTGAATAAAAAATTCAAATTGATGAAAGGGCGACTTATTTTTACTGATGACAGTTTATTCTTAGGATAACTTAATCATCCCAGATTTGCAATTCTTTTATATTTTAAATAAGTTATGTGAGAAATATCTCTACCACATTTTTTGTAAAGATTTGAGGTTTCATTGCAATGAAACGTATTATTTCTTATATTTTTTAGAATATCTCTTAATGACGTTTTCGCCAACCTGGAATCTTCAAAAAGCAGAGTAGTACGTGAGCAAGCAAAGGAACCGGAACGCATTATCCAGAAGTTTATAATATTGGATGAAATTCCCACTCTCCTAAAAGAACTTGAGGAGTGGTCAGAGAGCGCAAATATTTCTACACATTTCTTGAGATTTACTGCTCACTTAGTACTGTTTCTAGATCAGATTGGGCAAGGAAATAGGAGAGATTGCATCGAAAGGGTAATAGAAGCGTAAGTTAATAAGTGTAATAAAAAATAAGGTTTCTAAACAAATTAATATGTTTGACTTCCATTCCAGGATGATTTCGTATGTTAGTAGTGGTGTTACGATATTTATGTAAGGTGTGGTTTACTTCTTTTCTGCCTCTTCAAAATCTGCAATATTTGATATTCCATCATTTTTAAACTTTTAAAGATAGAAACTTTTTAAGTAAGTGTGGGAATAATCTGTTTAGTCTCAATATCTTCAAGAGTATAGTTCTTAATTTTTGTTTGGGAGTTGCAGTGCTTTCTCGGTCTAGGATACTGTTAGAATATGTTAATGTTTTTGTTCTCCCATATACATGTGGATAGAGTGCGTGAAATGTCTCTTTCAGATTTCTCGATTATGTTTTAGGTAATGATAGTACACTATCTATTAGATCGGGGTGTCATCTAGTTGTAGTTTGCAGGCGTGGAGGTTCCTTAGAAACTACCATGGCTTTCGTATTGGATTTTGATCCCTTTGTTAAAATGCGTAGCTCGGTTTTGAAAGGTCATTATCATTCTCTGTAGGTTGTTGTCCTATTCTACCACCGGCGGCGTTGCAGAGTATTTTAACCTAGTGAGTTCCTATGTGATACCCCTTTGCTGTTGCCTTGACTGGTGCCTATAATTTTGTCTGTTATCTTGTTGAAAAGCAAGGAACTGTGGCAGATCCCAGCAGTTGTTCGAACTTTACGTGTAAGTTCTTTGTTTAACCTTATTTGTGTGGCCTTGGTAGAGTCCTAATTTTTTTGAGGATTCTGACACATCCAGAGGTGTACTCAGTTCGTTTAATATACGGTAGGCGTCTTTTCATTGTAATCAGTTTAATGCTGTAGTGAAGCATAGGAATACTGATGTATTGTATCCCAGAGACTTGGATGATTTCCCTCCGAATAAATATTGCGCCAATTGAAGACACGTCCTTTATTAGATTAAAATGCCCATGATATTTAATAGAGCTTAAAATGTGTAAAAAATAGTCTGAAATAACTGAAGTTTTATCTTTACATGTTTGAGTTCTAGACCCACTTTAGAAATTTTAAACGATGTTCAGTAAGCTAGTAACATCAGGTCTCTAGTACAAATTACTACAAATGTCTCTAAAAGTCTGGATGTTTTTTGGAGGCAGAAGTTTCCAATTAACTAATAAAAAAGTGGGAATAACAAAAACGTTGATAGTTCCACAATAACAAAACTTCACCTTGTGTTACAAGCCTACCTTTTATGTATATCCAACTTTATACAAAGCGGCCTTGTATTTACACAATTTTCCATTCTTCCTATTCAAAGTTTTATTTTTTTTTTATTTTAGCTATATCAAACGCCTAATGCAAATGAACCAAACCCAATTGGTAGCTTATTATGTAAGCAAGCTAAATTCCAGCAGCCAAGTACATTTGTATGCTCAGCATTTGGCGAAAATCATTGTACACAACGAAAGGAAAGATGCGTTGGGTTATGCGGAGGAGTGTGGCCTGGATGTTTTGGCTATTACAAAGCAGATTGTTGAGAATATTAGAAATAAGCCTGAAGATTTTGATCAAACAAGCAATTTACAGGTATAATTAGCATGGTTCACTAATTAATTAGTGTCTGAGAAAATAACTTTGCTTCCTTCGTATTTGCATCTAAGTTTGGTATAACGGCAGTGCCGCGGCCAGAAATGATAAAATCTAGAGTAGTGTGTAGTGGGAAGTGAAAGACTTATATTGAAGATAAATTATTTTGTTGTCCCCTCTTTATCTTATCTTGTACTTCAGCTAGTTTTCTAAGATTAGTCACCGAATCTAATATATCAAATTTAGAGTGAATTACTGAGAAAATTTCCTATGAGTTTAGGATCAAAAGAAAAATAAATAACAAATATGTCTTAGTCTGCATTGCTTAAAACCTAAAAACGATCTCATTTCTGAATTTGTCCAGATATCGGTAGATAAACGTTAAACTCAAAAATATGGTACGTGTAATTTGTAGAACGACATTTTGGGGTTTCAGAATAGTAGTTTGTAGTTAAATTTTATTTACCTACACTCATTGATAAGCAAACGTGTTTTGTGGATCTCCAGAAAATGCATCTATGTACACTTGCTGCGACGACTGAGAATATCATGTCAGTGAATCTATGAATCTTATATTACTATGCACATGTACAGGGATATCCAAATAAAAGATTTTTAAGATGGGAAAAATGTTAAAAATTAAAGTTTGATTTTTGTGGCGCATTCATATATCGTATGAGCAAAACAATTTAATAAGGCTTATTTTTTTATTATTAGATGGTATCGCTTTTATCACATTTTTGGATTCTAGGAGCAGTCCTAGAAATATTTTGTATAAGATACACTATGCGGTTTTTCAGTCGCTTTTTTAATATTTCGAATTAAAAGTTATTTCAGACAGGAGCCGAGTTACGTTGGGTAAGAAGAGATGATAAAGTAAGCACGTTTAGTTTATAACAATAACAATGTATTAACGATAAAACTTTAACAACGACTATTGGTGAGGTACGCATGTTTTCTTGAGTTGAGGTACTGTTTATATGTCTTTGTTTACTGTCTTATAATTATAGTTATTCTAAAGAGTTGATTTTTATTTAAGAGCACTAGAATGTTTCACTAAACTTTTTAACTGACTATTTAGACACTTGTCTTTCTCAGAACTCTGACAAACTTCTTGATTTGACTTTACTATGGTGGTTGTGAAGCCCCCAGTCCTAGCAGTCGTCAAATGACTAACCGGTACCAGGTTTGATAGGGAATAAAGGAGTAGATCCTAAAGCAGCTGTATAGCTAACTTTAGGAGCGGATAGAACCCGTAGGCAGCTGTATAGCTAACCTGGGAGCTGGTTACAGGTGAGAACAACGTCTGAAGAACTGAAGGTTCGGTAGCGTATTTATATAATAAAAACTGCTGACCATTGCTTGCTTAAGGTTGAAAGTCGCTCCCGTTGATTGCTCGCGTTGTTTATAGTTTGCCTTTAATGTTTATATAACAATCTCCAAGTTCAAGTTCAAACTTAGGACAGGGTGATATTTCTTTAGTAGCTTATGCAATTTAGTAGATTAAAATATCAAGGTTGTCAATAATACTATAATATCCGTTAATTTATCATTATCATCATCATCATTCAATACCATAAAAAAAACAAATAGAAGACTATAACAGAGAGGAATTCTAGGCGATAGAATAAGAAGAAGAAAGAAACCTGTCGATTTTGTTATATTTTCAAGAAAACCTAAGAAACTTAGTATGCCCCATTGCGTGCGGTAGTGCAGATATGGAAAAAGAAATAAAATGTTGACCCATGAAACAGTTCAAGGAACATTAAAGTATTTTAAGTATAGACCATATAAAATTATGGCAGTTCAAAGGCTTAATGCTGATCAAAAAGAAAGGAGGCTGACTTTTGTTACAAATATTAACGAAAGAATAAGGTAAAATCCTAATTTATTTCATATTATCGTTGGATTACCTGCGGTAGTGTTTAATGGGCGAAACAAAATTAATTCTAGAACCATTGTTCGGGGAGCATCAACTGGGGAGGGCATCTCAATTTTTTGGAAAATGAAGCTCTTCTCGTCGAACTGCCACTTAAAGAACGTCGACGTATTATATAAGAACAGGACGGAGCGCTTCCCCATAGTGATGAGCAAATGCAAGACCAAGACCAAGACCGGGTTAGTCTTGGTCTTGCATATATGGTCTTGGTCTTGGTCTTGCAGTCTAATAAGTGGCCTTGGTCTTGCAGGGTCCAGTTTTGGTCTTGCTACAAGACTCTTGCAAGTCTTGCACTTTTTTGGTGGATTTTTACTGGAGACGATTTACAAAGAAAATTAAAAAGTTTTTCAAGCCCTTTAAAGGAAATAAAGGTTTAAAGAAAGGGATAGTATTTGCCAGCATGAAATTATTGGTTTTTTCAATATGAAGTTCCACAACGACAAATTTTAACTAGTAAATCAGGTATTTTTTTTTAAATAGAAATACTCAAAAAACATTTCGAGTTAAGGAATTACTTGTTTAGGTTTGTCTCTGTGTAATATTGAAACATCCTGTGTATTTACAATTATAAATTGCGCCGTTAACACAAGAACTACTTTATTTAAACGTGCATTTAATTTTTTAATACATGGTTGCCCATAATTGAGTTAAAATATATAAGATATAGATATTTACTATATCTCATGATAATCTGATGCAGTTATTCTGACAATTTTTTAGAAGAATATTTTCCAATAATAAAATTTCATAAGTTTGAAAATATATATAAATCAGTCACTGGATTTTACGTCCTTCTATAAAAATCGATTCTAAGTAGGCCCGATAACTGGGCTTTGAAATAAACCAAAATTATTATTGCTCAATGAAGAACTGCACATCAGTTTTATGCATTTCTCAGCAAATGACAAATTCGCTAACAATTTTACCTACTCGAACGTGGTAAAGTGTACTTTTCTTCACTCATTATAGGATTGGTAACTTGAAAACTATAAGTGCTAGAAAATAGGTTTAATGGAAAAAGTTGTATGCTATTTAATTTCTAGTTCAATGTTTCTTTAATAAGGATTCCATATTTTTTTGTTGTCGAGATATTTTCAAAAAAACAGTAAAGATGGTGACCAAAATGTATAATTTAAGTGGAGTTTGTAGGATTATTGGTCGGGTATCAAGAAAACCAATTATTATTTCTTGCCAACGTTTCGAATTATATTAACACATCATCGGGGCTCTAATGTATCATTGTTTGGAGTTGCTTACTGCAGAAACAGGAATGTTTTAAATGAAATAATGTTCGAGTTTAACAATAGCTTATATTCTGCTGCTCAAAATTTTGATCATGTCCAGTATGTCGACATAAATTCCTGTTTGTGTGGTGAGAATATTGAGAATACAGGCCCTTTTATCACGGCTTTTGTAAAGAGATGTGTATTTCGACATTATTGTAATTTTTTTTTAAAAAATTTATATATAGATCATAGTAGTTTGATAAAGGTTAGAATAGATAACGAGGTGTCCCATAAAGCTCATCTAGTACATGTGCATGGTATGCAGAGTGGCGTCGATGGTGAATCGGGCTTTTTGCACTCTGCAAAAAGTGCAAGAAACATAGATGTAGAACTTTTAGTTAATGATCATAATAGACACATAATAAGCAAGGAGTTTTTTCGATCCTCCGAGGGAATTTAAACACCCAATCATTTTTTGTCACCAGAATGTTCAATGCCTCTCTAATAAAGTTTTAATTCTGGACGTGGAACTTGAAAGGGCTCAGTGTGATTTCCTCTTGATTAGTGAACATTGGCTGAATGAAGAACAATTGAATCAGGTAGTATTTAGACATTATTTGTTAGTGGCGTCCTATTCTAGAAAGATTTCAACTCACGGTGGCGTAGCTATTTTTAAGAACGACAGCTTTTGTAAACCTGTTTATTCTTGTGAAATTTCCCAGTTCTGTGCCGAAGGTATTCTTGAATGTTGCTGTGTAAGAATAGATCATTTGAAACAGTTTTTAATAACCATATACAGACCACCTCTGGGTAACTTTAATTGTTTTTTGGAACTTTTTAACAGTATGTTAAATCATCTTAGTCGTCCCAATTATTGCTTCATTATAGGAGGTGACTTTAATGTTAATTTTTTGTCTGACGCTTTAAATCTAAAGCTCCTGTTTGACCTTATGGGTACATATAACCTAGTTTATAACGTTAAGGTTCCAACTAGGGTGAGTGCTACGTCAGCAACCTGTATAGATAATTTCCTGACGAATATAATATGTAATAGTTATTGTGATGTTTTGAATTTTAATGTATCTGACCACTATTGTCAATTTTTGTGCATTGAGTCTGACTCTAAGGTCGAGAAACTCGAAAGAAAGTACTGTTTCCGGAGAAATTTTGGTAGCGATAATATGCTAACTTTTATAAATTTTTTAAAAATGGAGGATTTTAGGGAGGTATTCCAAGTGCCTTCCCCCAATGATGCTTTTAGTGCGGAAATTCTTTTTCATTATTTTGATTTGTCTTTCCCTCTAAAAAAACACTACTTATTAAACAAACGTACAAAGAAAATTACATTAAATCCTGAGTTAACAAGGCTTAAACAAAGAATAACTATGTTTAATGATTTAGCTATGTATGATAAACAATATCTCTCACTTGGTAAACAGTTGAATATAATATACAGAGAAAAATTAAAGAAATTTATTCGCAGTAAAAATGATCTTAAAATTTTGAATTCAGAGAATAAATCTAAAGCCATGTGGCAATGTATTAATAATATACAAAAAACAAATGTAAAACATGACATTGAAATTACGATTGATGGTAATAGAGTTTCTGATGATGAATTAGCTGATGCATTTAATTCACATTTTACATTGTTGGATGATAAAAAACCCACTGATTTTAACTTTCTTAATGAGAATGTACCTTCTTTTGATAAAACTTTATTTTTATCGCCTGTTTGTAGTCAGGACGTTTTGAATATAATATGTAGGCTTAAGAATTCGAATGCACATGGTCACGACGGCATCTGCAATAATATTTTAAAACGTTGTAAAGAGTATATTGCGCACTTGCTGGCATATTTGATAAATCTTTCTATTGAGACTGGGTATTTCCCTG
Organism: Pissodes strobi; assembly: GCA_016904865.1. Lineage (NCBI taxonomy): Eukaryota > Metazoa > Arthropoda > Insecta > Coleoptera > Curculionidae > Pissodes > Pissodes strobi. Next base: position 17,553 of record MU182940.1, read on the forward strand.
ATAAGCTTAAGACTGCAATGGTAATTCCTCTATTTAAAAAGGGTAATCATAATAACTTTGAGAATTATCGCGGAATAAGCCTTCTGAGCAGTATTTCGAAAATTTTTGAGCTAGCCATTAAAGATCAGCTTGTGTCATATTTCTCCAAAAATAAACTACTCTCTTCCTCACAACATGGTTTTACTGCGGCTAAGAGTACTGAAACTGCACTCTGTGAGTTCCAGCGTATTATTGTTGAGTCTCTCGACAAAAAGTTATTAGTACTAGGCTTGTTCGTGGACTTTTCTCGGGCGTTTGATGTTGTCAATCACGAAATTCTGTTGTCTAAGCTTTCTAGGTACGGAGTGAGGGGTAGACCTTTAAATCTTATTAAATCATATTTAATGAACAGAAGACAAATGGTTAAAGTGAATGATGCAACGAGTAGCTATAAAATGATTGTAAGGGGTGTCCCACAAGGGTCAATTCTGGGACCCTTCTTTTTTCTGGTTTTTGCTAATGACCTCATTCACTTTATTAACAAAGGTGCCCAAAATACTCACGTTATTTCGTATGCCGACGATACAAATATTTTAATTATTGGAGAGAATCCTGTGCGCCTAAAAGAAGCTACAGAGGATGTTTATGAAAAAGTTTTGCTCTGGTCGCATAAGAATGAACTCAATCTAAACAAAAAGAAAACGACGACCGTATATTTTTCATTTAGACAGAATATTAACCTGGAACTATTTAATGGTTCGTATTTGCAACCGACTTTGGCTAGTGATACTAACCTATTGGGGGTAGTTTTTGACCATAATTTGAGGTGGCTGTCGCATACAGAAGAACTCTGCAATAAATTGCGTAGTTCTTGCTATGCACTGAACTTTTTATCCATGCACTGTAGTAGTGATGTGCTTTTAACTTTGTATTATGCCAACATCCACTCGAGAATTAGATATGGGATATTAAACTGGGGTATGAGTGCAGGTGTTGGGAGAATCTTTATAATGCAGAAGTATGCGGTACGCATTATCGCCGGCCTAAGGTATCGTGAATCATGCAGGGGCGCTTTTAAAAGCTTAAAAATTCTAACAGTAGCAGGTCTATATATTTATCAGGTATGTTGCTTTGTGTATCAGAATAGGTCAGCTTTCCGAAGTGTTAGGGCGGAACATAGTTACAACACTAGGTCGAAAGAACTTCTACTACCTATAAATCACCGATCCGCAGAATTTCAAAAATATATTTACTTTACGGGCTGTAAATTTTTTAATAAATTAAATGAAAATATTGTGGATGCTGTTAATATTAATATTTTTAAAACAAGACTAAAGAAATACTTGGTAGAGAAAAATTGTTATAGTGTGGAGGAATTTTGTTAATTGTTAGCTGTATACTTGTGTTTTATGATGTTTTGTCTGACTATTTTGGTGTACTGTACTTATATTAATGATGTATTGCTGACTATTTTAGTATCTGTTTCTTACATTTTATTTTTTGACCTTTTCTTCTATTATCGTGACTTTGTGTACTTTTCAATTGAAGAAATAAATGCTTTGATTTGATTTGATTTGATTTGTTAAGAGGAGCTACTTTTAGAATATATAGATCAACCTTACAATTTGATAAAAAAAAATAAAACAAGAGCCATAGGTCCAAAAATAAAACCTCTTAAGTACTACCTTTGTTTAATAAAATACAATACAACACACAAAACAAAAAAAAGCGGGTCGAAATGAAATAACAGAAAGGGTTTTTAATGATAAAATATGTAATGCATCTGTATGTCATAGAAATCAGTATTTTTTGTTAAAAGAAAAACAAAAATTCATGAAAGTTACCAGAATAATTGTGCTTTTCTCTCCTACACTTAACATTCATATCTCATAACAGGTTTAAAATAGATAATATTGCGGAGTACAATGCACATTATACAAACAACAAAGAACAAATGAAAAACAACAACCAAATTACACAGCGTAATAAATACAAGGACGACTGTTGAACTCTGTACTATATTTTGTCGGAAACATACAGTAGGTACAAACAAATATTTAAAAATTACATAAAATCAGCCGTTTTTAAAATTACACTTGTTTGACTTTTTGAAAACATATCGAAAAGGAAAAGATAAATAAAGTTCATTATGAATTATAAATTCATTAAGATTAATTCATTCAGAATTGAACTAGCAATTAAATAATGTTTTCCATTTAACCAATTTTTCATCTCTTGTAGTTTTCAAGATCCTCAAAGACATTGCTATCTTTTTCGGACACACTTTATGTGAGGAACCCAGGATGATGCTTCAATTTATCACTTTATAACATCAGAATATGCGTATTAGTATACCCTTCCAAGGGCTTACTGGCCAAAAACATATCCAAAAATAGGTCACTATCTCCCGGTCTATATGCAAGAACGCTTGGAGAAATGTATAGACATTTGTGTAATGTGTTTAAAATCCAAATTAGATTTTTGTAATTATGAGTATAATTTTCTTTAAAAATGTTACTGCTCTTTTTGCTTGAATACATTCTTATTCACTTACATATTACATACAATACGGCGGCGTGTCAAATAGTGAATACGTTCTAACTTCCCTGAATGCATCTCATAAACAAAATGATTTTTTACAAACGTTTATAGGATTTTTTCTCCATATTTCGACCCAACAATTTCAATCCAAGAATTAAGCAAGCAAGCAATATGTTCAATATGTAAAAATTACGAAAAAAACGCAAGACCGCAAGACTCTTGCAAGCTAGGTCTTCGTCTTGTGTAAATGTTGCAATACTAGGTCTTGGTCTTGCATAAGTCTTGCACTGCTCGGTCTTGGTCTTGGTCTTGCATGCCTGGAGCTGGTCTTGATCTTGCTTTTTCTGCAAGACCAAGACCAATCTCGCTCATCACTACTTCCCCATAACGAAGCAACGTGATTAAACCATCAAGTCGGCGCTGCGAAACGATTCGATTTTCAACAAACTGAATTTAACGCATGAAGATTAAGCCGATGGTAGGAGGCTTTGTTTTCGGCTCCGCGGCATACTGTTTTGGGATTGGTTGATGGGATTGAGCATCGCACGCATTTATTTTAATTGTCTATGCATAAATGGGAATTCTATTAATTGAAGTGGCTTAATGACAGTGCCCCTTTGGCTACTTTGGTTTTTTGTAAGGATGCCTATGCATCGAAATCCCAGGTTTTTATCGTTTAATTCCCTTGGATGAATTATTGAGTGGAACATGTGATCAACCATGTTGGAAGTTCATTGGTTGAGCGAGTTTCTTCCGGGGGGATCTTCGTGCTGTGCTGCTCTTCGGTTTTCGGTCGCTTGGGTCACTCTTTTACGACGAACCGAGTCAAGCAGTCATTTTAGGCGCCGGCCGGTCGGAATCAATTTTGATTTTCACCTGTTAATGGGATTTTTCTGACCAGATCATTTTAACAGTTTCAGTCTTTAGTTGTACCTTTTCTTTTCGTAAGTGTTGGTGTCTGAAACTGCCCTTTGTGGGATTTGAGTGCTGCTTTGCAAGGTGAGTTGAGGTTTTTTTGTATATTTTTTTGGCTCTCATTTTGTGACGCACGCGGGCAGATTTTTGATTACCTTTTTAATCTCTTACAGAAGCCCACTTGCCCAACTGAAAGCCGTTTAGCGTTAAGCAACTGGCTACTTCTATACAAGTAAATTATTGTTTTTTAAGTTCTGATTTCTCTTTTTCCTTGATGGTTGATTTTTATCACCGAGTTATAATGCTCGTCCATTAAGAGTTACGTGTGGAACCTTGAATATGTGTTCTTTCACAGGGGACTACCGTTGGGTCAAAGACTATCGTTGGGTCAAAGACTACCGTTGGGGTTAGTACTACCGTTGGGTTTACTTCTACTGTGAGGTCTATTGCCACCGTCGAGTTGTTCTTTGTTATCTACGAGCATCGTTAGCGACAGAGTGTTACTTGGCTGCGCCCGTCTAGCGTACCACCTGTATAGAGCCGTGCAGTCCTTCGCCTGTCAAGGAAGTCTACTTCCTACCTTGAGCAGTTCTTTCTGGAAGCTGCCTGAGGAGTTACTCATCGGCCAAGTGAGCAATTTCCATTTTATTTTTATTTTTCATCTATCTATGTTGCGGCAAATTTGTGTAATTAACTACGATCTCTAACTATTTTTTTTCTGGCTTTGTTTACGAACAAAGAATACCTTTTTAACCTCTTTCTCCTTAATTAAGGCAACATTTAGTCATTCAAGTTTTCTTTTGAATGAACTTTGAATTTTTGGGCAACCTTGTCAAGCCTAAAAGCCTTGATTTTATTTAATTAAATCCTGAAAATTTTCTCTTAAATGAACTTTGAATTTTTGGGCAATTTTGACGAGCCTAAAATGCTTGCTTTTATTTAATCAAATTCTAAAATTCCGATAGATCCGTTGATCTAGAATAAATCATATATCGTTGTAGGTCGAACTAGATTTATTATTATTCTCAGTTTTCACGATTTCTGGCTTACGTTGGATAACCGTAGATCAGATAACTACTAGTGGACTTTGCGTAATTTCAAATTGTTTTTTTATTGATATTTTCGTTTCTCGAACAGATTGTTTATTATCTGTGTCCTATCGTTAACTTGACCGTGGAGTAAATTACCATATGTTAAGGTCTGTAATTAATTGGTGGCTATAATAACGCCAGGTATAACTAGTTTATTTATATATTGTGTTTGCGACAGTTATCAACATAACTTAGTTGAACTCAATAACCATAGTTAGTTTGTTATACGGCATATGTGACGGATCATGATTCGAGACCGTGAATTAGATGATTAGTCGAGCTAATTGAACTTACCTATAACGAGAAGTTATTCACAGTATCTGGCTTTCAACATATTTTACTGACGTTCTTTTTATTAATGCTTGATTTTTGATTAATTTTTGGCTAATTAATTTTCCATTGTTGTTATTGATAAATTGCCGGAATATATATTTAATCTAATTTTCTGACTTATTTTTGTTGTATTATTGATCGATTTTCCTGATAGAAATAAATAACGATTTTTTGATATTCATTTATTTTGTTGCGAAGCTTAAGCTAAAACGAGTTGCATATTTCAACTTTGGGGTAATTCTCGCTTGTGCTGTCTAAAAGCCCGTGGCGCCTTAAATAAATCGACCCGCACCCTACTCTCCGGCATTTGAGCTAGGACCTAATTTATACGCTCGGCAACAGCTCGTTTTAGCCTACGCATTGACATACTTTATTTCATTCAATATCTAATTTTAAATTCTCAAAATTAAAATTTTTTCTTTCGATTTGAGATTATTCACTCTAAGCTGGAGTGAAGATTTGCGCCCATTAGAGGGACAAAAAGATCGTAATATTACCTTCTGTGTGGCGTGTAGAACAATCAAAATGAAAATATGGAAGTAATCCAAAAGAAGATGAGAAATTAAAAAGAAATCTGAACGAAAATGATTCTAAAATTATTTTAAACACTTTTCGAAGGCAGGGAAGAATGTACGAAAAGTGCAAGCAATTACATGGCGGACATGTTGAAAATTTCTTTTGATATTTATTTGGCTACGAAAATATTTATGTGTTTATGTTATAATTAATTCGTTATTGTTTAAAGAATGCCTAATTTTGCGTAAAAATTAAATTATAAATTCACGGTGATTAAAGTGTTATCGTCAAACTTGACATTAACTTTGACTTACCTACGATGAAAATTTAATTTCGACTGAAATCTGGATATTTATGTTTAAAGTGTATTTATGCGGAATAATTTTTAATTTGAGACATTTCAAAAATAACTGAAAAACCGCATAGGTTATGTTATATAAAGTCTCCCAGAATCCAAAAATGCTACAAAAATCATACCACCAAGTTTAAAATAAGTGATAAAATCGATGTTTTATACCATATTTTTAAATTGTTTTACTAATATCTTCTTCTTTCATGTGCCTTGTTCGGTTTCCCTGACGTTGGCGATCACCATGGCAAAAGCTGTACGGTCCTCCGCCAAACGAAAAAGTTCAAAGTTTTCAATCCCGAATATTTCTGAGCCACGACTGTTGCTTTCTTCCAACTCCACGGCGCCCCTCAATCTTGCCCTTTGAGCTGTAATAGACGATATTTATCACCTCTCAAAATATGTCCAAGATATGATGTCTTTCGGCATTTTACGGTCGTCAAGAGTTGCCTTTCGATGTTTGCTCTTCGTAGTACATTCTCGTTTGGAACATGTTGTGTCCACGGAATACGATGGGGGGGCGCTTTATAGCTGCGTGATTATGATTTTTATTGTATTGGTATTTGTAGATCGGACATTCGGGATCAATAAAGCAGTGGTTCCCACTGCATTTTGTAAAGTCATAGTTAAGCGCTGTGATCTCTCAAGCGCACACTTACTGGCATTTAGTTATATTCCTGCGGTAAGTAGTAACATGCCCGAGTCTTTGGCAATTCTTACATTACATAACAAGTTTGCTTGTTCTCTTAGCTTTCCAGGAAATACGTATGCAATAGAGGGTTTTAACTTTGTATATTAGAGATAATATATGATATTAATATGTAAAAATATATGCAGGGTTGTATTTGAAATTCTTGCCTCATGCTCACTTCCGGTCAAACCGGAAGTGATATTCATTTGTTTTTTAGTGGAAAATCTGAGTTTTCATAAACCATATCTTCAGCGAAAATTTAAAATTTCTCCGTAAAAAAACATTTGAATGGTTCGTTGTTAAACGATTTTGTTGACACCCGGTTTGCAACAATGCAATAATTATTCTTATTGATTATTTAAATGAAATAGGAGTTGTTCGAATTGTCTAGTTCGCCCTATTTAAATTAGAAAATAGGTAGGAGTAAATAGTAAATCATACTGAGAGACCGTCCAGATATTTTTTCTTGTTTATCTAGATACCATCTAAGTGCATCCACCATTTCTAAAAACCGTCTTTTATTTGAGTTGCTCTCTGTATAAATTGTTCTACATTTGGAACTATGTTATGATTTGTTATGTGGACGACTTTCTTTGTACATACGTTTTACAATTCAGCCCTAGGGCCGCTGCCTCAAGAATATTAAAAATCTTTTTATATGTAGAGAAGGATACTGAAAACATCTTATATTTGTATTTTTTGAGCTCTCCAAAGGTTTAATCCGAGTATGTGGCAAAAAGTTTTTGCCGGTAAGACTAAAATTCATCATACAATTATCCGAAATCGAAATAAATATATCAGATTTGTCGTTATAGAGGGTGTTATTTGTTTGTCACATCAAATGATTTTCAAACATTAAGTATTGAAGGTGTTAACGAGCTTGATACTTTTGAAGAATCGTTCCCTATGAAGTCTTCCCGAAAGAAAAATCGGAAAATTTATCCTGTTTCGTACAAGTAAGGTGTGCATTGCATTTAGAAGAAACTACCATGTGACTACATTGATTTCCAAAATTGAGACGAGTCTAATAATAAGGATACTCAAATAAATACTATGCGCACATTTAGCAACTAGAATTAGTCTCATTTTTTCTTCGCTAACCCGAACTAACCCACTACTACTGTAACCTTGTAGACAATTTAATCTCTTACTGGGTGTTATCAAATATACAATATTTTAATGTTTTTTAGCAACAACTATCCGATACAGACAAATTCAAAATATCAGCAATCGACTGGCTCGTCTTCTACGAATCTCAGAGAGCCGAGCTTTTAACTCAATCTAACGCCATAATTTTTAATTTTTTGCTGTTTGGAAAGCTGGACGCAGCTCAGCTTGCTTTTAACAAAATTCCTAGTGATACTGTTCGAGACGTCACGGCAGAACTTGAAGATAGCAACGAAGAAATTAACAGAACCATAAAAGAACATCTTAGTTATAAAGTGTATCTGGAGGCATATGAAGCGTTTAATGAATGGTTCAAACAGGTGAAAAACAAGCCTGTAGCGCCCGAAAAATTGCCAGAATCAGCGCAGTTTCCAGAAAAGGTTGCTCATCAGCATAGGATGTCGCAGTATAAGGCTGAAGTAGAAAGGTAAGATGAAGAAAAATGATCCGGTTATCGGTGTGGTAACTGACGAATCTATATTTATATTGTAGCTGCTGAGATATTTATGCTTTAACCAAATTTTGTTAACAGTGAGATGCCAAATGGCAAGATTCCCGTTACTATCCTATTACGCCCGGGTTGAGCTGGCCAATTTCCCGGTGGCCTGTAGTTCAATTAATGCGCCCAACCTCCACAAAAAAAAACAAACAAAACATTATTTTACTTTGTTTAGTGTGTTGGTTCGATTGTTCATCTGCAGGACAAAATGATACATTTTAATATTTGTTAGTTTTACGGGATGCTTTGGAGAAATGTTTGTCATATTATGTGTATTGTACGAGATTAACGAGATAAGTATTCTAATTTCACTAGGCGCGACAGTTAATCAGCAACTTAGAAAATTAATGTTTTATTTTTTTTCTTAATATAGCTGTTACAGATTATATTGACTCTGAATTCAATAAAGCGCTTTTATTTATCATTTTGTTAAATTTTCTACAAATGAAAATTAATAAACTGCGTACCACAGTCGGTGTTTAAAGCAAATGGTGAGGCTAAATTAAAAAATATGAACCTTGTGAAACGTCTATATCAGAAATTATGATAACGGACGCTTTATATTTATTTTTTGTGTGTTTCCTAATTATTGCTCTGAGCGCCTTCTTACGGTGGTTTTTACCCGTACTTAGTGTGGTTGAAGAAGTCGATTCAGTAAGATTATTGAATAATTTCTAGAATTTCATAAAAATCGTCTTGGGGACCTAATACGGTGCACAACTGCTCTGAGCGCCTTCTTACGGTGGTTTTTGCCCGTGCTTAGTGTGGTTGAAGAAGTCGATTCAGTAAGATTATTGAAAAATTTCTACGATTCTATAAAAATCGTTTTGAGCGCATAATACGGTGCAGAACTGCTCTGAGCGCCTTCTTACGATGGTTTTTGCCCGTACTTAGTGTAGTTGAAAAAGTCGATTCAGTAAGATTATTGAAACATTTCTAGGATTTCATAAAAATCGTATTGGGGGCTTAATACGGTGCATAACTGCTCTGAGCGCCTTCTTACGGTGGTTTTTGCCCGTACTTAGTGCAGTTGAAGAAGTCGATTCAGTAAGATTATTGTCAAATTTCTAGATTTCATAAAAGTCGTTTTGGGCGCATAATACGGTACACAACTGTTCTGAGCGCCTTCTTACGGTGGTTTTTGCCCGTACTTAGTGTAGTTGAAGAAGTCGATTCAGTAAGATTATTGAAAATTTCTGGGGATTTCATAAAAATCGTTTTGGGCTCATAATACAGTGCACAACTGCTCTGAGCGCCTTCTTACAGTGGTTTTGCCCGTACTTAGTGTGGTTGAAGAAGCCGATTCAGTGAGATTATTAAAAAATATCTAGGATTTCATAAAAATCGTTTTGGGCGCATAATACGGTGCACAACTGCTCTGAGCGTCTTCTTAAGGTGGTTTTTGCCCGTACTTAGTGTAGTTGAAGAAGTCGATTCAGTAAGATTATTGAAAAATTTCTAGGATTTCAGAAAAATTGTTTTGAAGGCCTAATACGGTGCACAACTGCTCTGAGCGCCTCCTTACGGTGGTTTTTGCCCGTACTTAGTGCAGTTGAAGAAGTCGATTCAGTAAGATTATTGAAAAATTTCTAGGATTTCTTAAAAATCGTTTTCAATTATCTTACTGAATCGACTTCTTCAACTATACTAAGTACGGACAAAAACCTCCGTAAGAAGGCGCTTAGAGCAGTTGTGCACCGTATTAGGCCCCCAAAACGATTTTTATGAAATCATAGAAATTTTTCAATAATCTTACTGAATCGATTTCTTCAACCACACTAAGTAAGGGCAAAAACCACCGTAAGAAGGCGCTTAGAGCAGTTGTGCACCGTATTATGCGCCGAAAACGATTTTTATGAAATCCTACATTTTTTTTAATAATCTTACTGAATCGACTTCTTCAACCACACTAAGTACAGGCAAAAATCACCCTAAGAAGGCGCTCAGAGCAGTTGTGCACCGTATTATGCGCCCATAACGAGTTTTATGAAATCCTACAAATTTTTCAATAACCTTACTGAATCGACTTCTTCAACCACACTTAGTACGGGCAAAAACCACTTTAAGAAGGAGCTCAGAGCAGTTGTGCACCGTATTATGCGCCCATAACGATTTTTATGAAATCCTAGAAATTTTTCAATAATCTTACTGAATCGACTTCTTCAACCACACTAAGTACGGGCAAAAACCGCCTTAAGCAGGCGCTCAGAGCCGTTGGCACCGTATTATGCGCCTAAAACGATTTTTATGGAATCCTAGAAATTTTTCATAAATCTTACCGAATCGAGTTCTTCAACTACAGAATGTACGGGCAAAACCACCGTAAGAAGGCGCCAGAGCAGTGGTGCACCATATTAGGCCCCCAAAACGATTTTTATGAAATCCTAGAAATGTTTCAATAATCTTACTGAATCGACTTCTTCAACTGCACTAAGTACGGGCAAAAACCACCGTAAGAGGGCGCTCAGAGCAGTTGTGCACCGTATTATGCGCCCAAAACGATTTTTATGAAATCCTAGAAATTTTTCAATAATCTTAACGAATCGACTTCTTCAACTACACTATGTACGAGCAAAAACCACCGTAAGAAGGCGCTCAAAGCAGTTGTGCACCGTATTATGCGCCCAAAACGATTTTTATGAAAGCCTAGAAATTTTTCAATAATATTACTAAATCGACTTCTTCAACCACACTAAGTACGGGCAAAAACCACCGTAAGAATGCGCTCAGAGCAGTTGTGCACCGTATTAGCCCCCCAAAAGGATTTTTAGGAATTCCTAGAAATTTTTCAATAATCTTACTGAATTGACTTCTTCAACCACACTAGGTACGGGCAAAAACCACCGGAAGAAGGCGCTCAAAGCAGTTGTGCACCGTATTAGGCCCCCAAAACGATTTTTATGAAATCCTAGAAATGTTTCAAAAATCTTATTGAATCGACTTCTTCAACCACACTAAGTACGGGCAAAAAACCACCGTAAGAAAGCGCTCAAATCAGTTTTGCACCGTATTAGGCCCCCAAAACGATTTTTATGAAATCCTAGAAATTTTTCAATAATCTTACTCTTAATATCTTCTAGTTCTTCTTTCCAATCAGAATAATTGGTACTGCTGGCACATTCCATTTTTTCAAACTAAACTTACAAGTAGTATTTCTCGAACTGAAATAAAATTGGCGGGAAAAACCTACTCAGTTGAGGTACAGGTTATGAAGGGTGTCGTGTAAGCGTTGTGTGTGTTCCTATAACCAAATTTGTATGACACGATACGGTACGTGCTAGCTCCTAACGTGACGTACCGTGTCGAAAGTGTGTTCCCGGCTTTATAGTTGTCGTGTTGGTCGCTTGATCTGGGATAGTAACGTTAATCCACCGGATTCGGAGATGATCACAACCACGTTTTAGATGCCTCTTTGTCATATGACATGATTATATAGTATGTGCATTGTCATATGCCACCGATGTTATTTACTGCCATACGATCCCAATGACAAATCATTTCAACCATTACAGCAATGTGAAAGTTTGAACCTTACAATAAAATAATTCTTTTAGCAAATTAAGCTAATCGAGTTTGCAATATTTGAATCAACTACATTGTTGTTCACCTTGAGAAAGCTGGAATTCGTTCGGAGTACTGGTATCTAACTTTCGTTCTCAAGTATTTGTATTGCCTCCATGGCTCTGACAATTTAAAACCACTTCAGGCTGGGGTATGTCTACGTTGGTATGAAATGTAGTGTTTCTGCAATCAAATTGACAAGCTCTTTCTGATTTTCGGCATATAGTTTAATAACATCCATGTAAAGCAGCTGGAGAACAACATGGAATGTATTTTTGTGGGCCTTAATCTTGAAGCCATTTTTTCGAGTTGTTAAGCATAATCGCGAGTGGTTTCAGTGCAAGGCAAAGTGACAGAATTAAGATTGTCTTTTGTGACATAATCACAGTGGACTTCAGCCATTACCCTAGAAGATCGGCCTTCTATTGTCAATTTTATCATAACCGTTGCTGTGAAGAGCAAACTAGGAATGAAGGAAAATTCAGCACAGAAAATTCAAGGTCGAAAAATCCAGCATTGTTACAATTCACCGCTATTACATTTCACCGCCCTCAATTCACCTAAATTCGAATTTAAGTTATTCGAATATAGTTCAAAATTGAGAAAAATAAAATTTGTATTTGATGCATTATTTTGTTAATCCTTACATTCATGTTAGGCTTAGAGCCATTCGGAGTGTATAACGGTCAAGATTCGAGAAAGTAGATTGGGCGGATTTCTACCATGTAAACTAACTCAAAAATTGGTGACTTTTTATTTGTTTTTTTGGTTATGGCCGTTTTAACGTTATAGCCAAAGTCTGATAAAATATATTCCGCTCACGCACATTTTGTACCAAACTAACTAAAAACCCAGGGAATTTTTTCTTTGTTTCTTGTTTCGAACAATTCTAATAAACAGTGTAAAATGGATAAAGTCGGCAAAATAAGTAACACTAAATCAAAATAACTCAATCAAACTTAAAACATAGGTGATATTTTTCTTTGTTGTCTTATTCTAATTATCAAAACTGATTTATTATTGCCCAACTATATTACCCTCCGAAACTTATAGAGCCCGCTTGACTCAGCTTAGAAGTAGGAATACCGAACCACTCTTATCGGTAGGTAAATTGGCCTAACTGCAAAGTACCCATTCTCTTTGCAGCTGGTCCTTATTACCTTGTAATATTATTGGAATGGGTCTTGGCCTGTAACTACACTATTTCGGGAATACGGCACGTTCTGAAAGTATTGCGTAATTATGAGAAGTATGTATAATAATAGAATTAGAAAGCTTTCTGTAAAACTAAGTCAACCATTTGTAACACGTCTTTTAAAAATCAGTTAATATAACCCGCGGTAAATTGCGGACAGTGAAATGGCTGGACGCCGTCAATTGTCGGCACTGATTTGTCAGCGGTGAAATGTAAGCGGGAAACTATTAGTACTCTACTGGCGCATAATAGGTACGAAAATTTTTATGATGGTCGGATTTATACTGTATTAGTGTAACACTTCTAGGAACGAAGAATGTGGCACTATTAAATGCTTTTTCTTCGGTCTCTCTACTTTTTTTGCGTATCAGAGACTACTCTCAATATGAAAATAGGAAATACAAGCTGTGAGAATGTTGTATAAAGTGGGCAGACACATGATTAGTCTATATTATGACGGCACCTTCGTGCAGATTGTTTACCGAACATAAGGAATGCACGAGTATGCTCCGTATGACCTACATGAGGTTGTTGAGCAAGTGCTTCATGTATCCTTCAGTTTTTTTATGGCAGTGGCGCACACACTAAAGGGAGATCCTATGAAGCTCGACGAGTTGCAGGTTGTAATTAGGAGAGGCAGATGTCCTGAGAGTGAGTTCCACAGTGATGCAGTGCGCCAGACAAAGAAGTCCTTGTAAAGCGACGTTCTAGGTGTTTCCAGTTGTACAACGATCGAGTGTGCTCTTGCCGTCTGTCGCGCCTGTCTTGCAGGCGTTGATGGGGGCGGGATGATGCGGGCCAAATCCTGGGAACATCAGCCGTGAAAATATATGTAAAACAGGGATATCTCTTTCAGACTATCCAGATCCCGGGTCGCCGACGGGTCGCATAGCTCTCTTCTGAATGGAATCCAGCAGCTTTAGGGTGTGCTTAGGTTCGTGCGTAGTTCTCAATTGCCCTACTCCATATATGAGTGACAGGCCAATATATCTTCTGTCGATCTCTGTCTGCGGAAGCCGTATTGGTTATTGCTTATTATTCTGTTGGTCTCGAGGTACTTGAGTAGTTGCTGATTGACTACACATTCCATGACTTTGGAGATTATTGGAAGCAAGGGCGATAGTTTGAGGGCGTGGTTTTCTTACTTTTTTTTTGGAGCAGGTTGCACTCGAGCGACTTTTCGGTCAGACAGAGAAAAAGTCTGGAAGAAGTTGGCGCAGTTCTTTAACACAATGGCAGGGATTCCATCCGGCCCTAATGCCTTTTGCGTATCTAGCTTTTTGCGGATTTTACGAATGTCACGATGGTGAACCTTAACTTCTGTCATGGTGGTGTTGATGTTGGATATGGTGGGGAGAGCGTTGCCTTGGGGGACGTTTAAGATAGAGTGCGATGAAAACATTTTGGCGAGCATGTTTGGCTTTTTCCTTAGCTGTAGTCGCGGTGACGCCGCGTTCATCCGCCAAAGGTGGAAGAGACGTGTTTATAAAGTTATTACTTACTGCCTTTGCTACTGACCAGAAATTCCTGGAGCCACTGGCCACAAAGTTTATTCCTGATCCTTTGATTGTGTTTGTCCTTAGGTTCGTCAATCACACGTTTGCTTTCGTTTCTCCCTTCGGTAAAATAATTGCGACTTTCCGCGGTTTGATTTTGCTGCCAGTACTTGTAGGCTTGTTGTTTCCTACCTACGGCTTTTTCGCATCTTCTGTCGAACCATGGCTTTCCTTTTGACGGTAACTTGATGGAATTTGGGATGTATGCTTCCATTCCTGCGGAGATTACTTGCGTAATCTCTTCGCTACAGACTGACTGGTCGTCAGTGCCAAAGCTGCAAATCTAGGTAGAACTATTTTAGATCCTCCCGGTTTGGACAATTGACATGTCATATTTTTTGCGAGGCAATGGTGGATCCTTCTGTAGGAGTGGCAGTTCAGAAACCGTTGTAATAAGTCTGTGGTCGGAAGTACCTAATGGCGTACCAACTGTAATTGTGTACCAGTAAGGCTTTGTGGTTAGAAAAAAATCCAGGAAGGCCGCAAACTCGCCCCTCTCTGAGATCTGATTTGGTTCGTCTACAAGTTGAGTAAACCCGCAGCTGATAGCTAATGCTTCAGCTTCTCTACGTTCGTTGTCGGTCTTGTTGTGATGTTTGAGCCAGTTGTTATATATATATTGAAATCTTCCAGAATCATTATTTCAGAATTGGGGTGGGCGACCTGTATTGAATCAAAAGTGGTAGCTAGCTAGTGTTTTAAAAAAGCTTTGGTAGGTTCTTTCTGGTATATATTTCTTTCTTCACTTAAACTCGATGAATATTTGTTGTACTATTTTGGTTTCGCCAGATATTTGACCAGTAGTTAGTTGCTCTATATCCGAGGATTTAATGCCGTTACGAGCTCGCTCGTTCGTAATTTTCCTTTAAAATAGCTTTTAATTAGTGTGTAAAAGCCGGTTTTATATCTTTTATTTTAGTTGCCTAGTAGGGCGCCTAGATTTGTCTTCATTTTTGTCTCAAATAAGCCACTTAAGTATGTCATGCTATGAGTGCTGACTTTTCTTGGTCCTGTTCTTAGTCTCTTGGATAAGTGTTCGCATTTTCGGTATTCTCTAAATCTTTCCATCTGTCCTTAATCGTTATTTTAGGTCATCGTTTCCACACTAGTATTAGTCGTGGTATTCTACTGGTTCGTGCTTTAAGTCTATTGATTTATGTTTGGAGTGCCGCAACAGTCTCCCAATCAAGTAACTCAGGTTACTTGAAAAGCCCTATATTGGCTTTATTGAGAAAAAAAGCGAATTTTCAATAAACTACTTCTATGTTGGGGTTTGGAACCTTCGGCAACATGCACTAAAACGGATTTTTATCCACAATACCGAAACAAAATTATTGCACTCGACGCGCGTTTCGCAAACCGTGTTAGCATCATCATGTTAGCATCATCAGGAGATGATTAAAACTAAATCAATTTAATAAATTACTTTTTTCAATGTGCAACAGATTTCAACAATGTTCAAAGATTTTGCGCCAAATTTAAAGGCCTCTAATTTTTGGTATTAAATCTATTTATACAAGGTGATTCTCAATAAATTCTCAAAGCTAGGGCCTTGACTCGATTTAAATTAATAAAAAGAAACTAATCCTTGGATCAGAACTACCGACATGTCTTAGTCCTCACGAATAGACATGATAAAAGTTATAAATAAAATTGTAGAAATAGTGAATGTAATATATGCTAAAGCTTGTAATTACGTCTCTACTCTTTGATATTTTAGATGGAAGCTCACTACTACACACCTCGCCAAAACCGCAAAGACTCTTCTCTATAATGTGTTACTATTTCCTGAGGGATGGCTTATTGGCGCGAGGGATGCTGATCATTTGAGGAAAATAATTGTACCCGAAGTTACTTTCTTGTTATGTTCAGTACTATGCGAAACTGAAATGTACGAAAAATGTGTACAACTAGCAGATATAATTGCTTCCGAGAAGCATTGTTTATATAAGGTAAGATACTTTTTTAAATTACTGTATTCATGGTTCAAAGAGCTTCTAAGTCGAGTAACAATAATGCCCTAATATTATGTTTACTTTATTGTGTTAAACTAAAAATGACGTTGGTTTTTGCTTTCACAAACGGCAAAATACGCCACTCTGTCTTGTCCAAAAAGAAATTAACTTTCCTTGTTTGAGTTTGGATCCTGATATTAAAATATTGGCTTTAAAACTAGCGTTAGGACCTAATGGGTTAATCCGTTGATTTATAATATATGAGTATGATAAATAGTTGGCGTACTGAATTCTGGAAAAACTCAACAACTAAATGCTGACTGGACCTTGTTCTTCTGATGAATGATTGATGAACCCGCAATCAGTTGTCGATAAGTACCTAAGCTTTAAATAATTGTATGCATTTTGAATCCTTTGAACTGCTTGAATAATAAACATAATATTACAGATGTCAAATTGAGAACGGGCATTACAGTTTAGGTTTATTTAGAAAATAATTTTAAATATACTCACAGTGGCGCTTTCTGATTGTCTTAATTTGGTTAATATAGTACGAACAACACCACAATCAACCATTCTTTATTTAAACCATTTGTACGTCACGTTAATCAGGAACTACGAAAAGTTAAGAATTTTGTGATATTTTAGGAATTCACAAATGAACAAATTGCCGACCTGTTAATAAAAATTGGAGAAGCGTCGATGGCACTCACTCAGTCTAAAAAGGACCCTTGGGGTAACGAAGCAACAGCTTAAAATGTCGGAAATTTCTTTATAATAATATTGATTTTAATGAATATGAAGATAAGAAATTTTATAAATAAATTTTTTTATAATGGCTTATTTCCTATATTTTATACCGTAACATATTATTTAAAATGTTTTCTCAAATTCAGTTTGTGTAGTTATTTTATAAAACAGAGGAAAGTATACCCTTTTTTTTGTGTTATGTCGGGAATGCGCAGAATAATATATTAAACATAATATTTATGAATGGCATTTACCATTGAATCTTAAAAATTTCTGCTTATCCGGCCGGATCCTTCACACTAGGGTAATTCAGGTCGCCCTTTCTGATCGCAGGTTTTTTAACCTAAATTACGGTGTTTAGCCAAAAAAGAGAAACCCGTAGGAACACCTTGAGAACTATACTTGGTAATATACTGTGAATAAAACTATGTAGCTGTTCTGTTGCTAATCTGTCGGCACACATGTGGAGATTAGCAAACTGACATTAATTATTTAACC
>MU182940.1:45148-56620 GCA_016904865.1 Pissodes strobi
TTGAAAAACTAACATTTAGAACTGACGTTCATAATTTGAATTTGCGATGACAGTTTATTTTAACCATACCACGCCATAATAAAGAGTTGTATAAAAAATCGTTTTCATACCAAATTTCGTTTTTATTAAATAAGTTTAAAATAATTGATTATAATCTCTCAGTGCTCTCTTTTAAAAAAATAATTAAACAACAGCTACTTGAGGAATGATTGTGAAATCAATGAGATTAAGTTATTGATGTAATTGCCTAGACTTGCTTTTTTCTTTTCTCTCTCTCTTTTCTTTTTTTTAGGATTAAGTATGTAGCTTGAAATGTTTTTTTTTTTGGTACATTTATTGGCTTTAGCAGCACCTTTCTCTCGAAAGGAAGCTAAAAATCGGGCCATTTCTTCCAGTATTGTATTCTTTATTTTGTATATGTTTTCTGTATATTTAATTTACAATGGAATAATAAACTATTTATTATTATTATTATTATTATTATTTATTTATGAAACATTTCTGGCTTGGTTTTATGTTAAAAAAAAAGAAAGATTTAAATAAAAAGTTCTTGTTCAAAAACGAAGGCAACCTGCAAGCTACTGATGAAAATAATACCCCAACAAACACAAATTTGTGCGCCTCATACGACTGCTAAAATTCGTCATGTGCAACTGATAATCAGATATTGTAATTTGTACATGCGAGGCCCACCCTCAGTTGCTTTATACGATGAGCCACCGTGGTAGAAGGGCTTTTGTCGCATTTCTAACCTTACCATAAGGTACATTTGACACTATTAATTTAAATAATAAATTGTTTAATAAAAATATTCTAATTCTGCATTGGTTTCCCAGATGTTCTTTTCCATATCTATGTACAGGGGGGCCGTTTAAGAGGGGTCTATACTTTATCTCGAAAACTACGAGGTTTGGAAAAAATAAATAAATACAAAAGTTATTCCTAGTAAAATGATCTTTACTTTTTTAGTATTATTTTAATCGTCACTTTTTTATATACAGGATGGTCAAAGAAAGTTACACTTTTTTAAATGAAACACCCTATATTTTATTACATTTTTGGATTCTACTTAAAATTCTAAGCATTTTTAATATATGATGTTATACCTCTAAAGTTAGTAGTTTAACAGCTATAAACAATTGAAAATCGGTACTTTGACTACTTTTCACCCTGGTAGCAAGAAGACCATTAGAGATGGAGTAAAATGAATTCCACATTCCTATCTTAACCTTTCAAGAGCTATCTGATGGTGCTAACTGACGGTACCTACCGAGGTACCAGATTTGGTACCCATGGTACCACCTGCCAATTAATACCGTCAGATAGCTCTTGAAAAGTTAAGATAGGAATGTGAAATAAATTTTACTCCATCTCTAATGGTCTTCTTGCTACCAAGGTGAAAAGTAGTCAAAGTACCGATTTTCAACTGTTTAAAACTACTAACTTTAGAGGTATTAATATGCTTAGAATTTTAAGTAGAATCCAAAAATGTAATAAAATATAGGGTGTGTCATTTAAAAAAGTGTAACTTTCTTTGACCATCCTGTATATAAAAAAGTGACGATTAAAACAATACTAAAAAAATAAAGATCATTTTACTAGGAATAACTTTTGTATTTAATTTTTTTTCCAACCCCCGTAGTTTTCGAGTTAAGGTATAGGCCCCTCTTAAACGGGCCACCCTGTAAATTTTTCCACTTCTGTTTATGTCCCGCGTAAATTGTGCGAGGCTTGCTCGAGAAATTACACTCACTCCATTCTCATATAGTTCAAGTATTAGTTTGGGTTAGTTCGGTGCCATTTTGAGTCCCATAAGATTAAAAAAAATCATGTAATGGCTAACGATAAACGTTCCCCGTGAATTCTACTAAAATATACTTTTTTGCAACCTTATTATAAATAACTTCTAAACACTCTTCTCATGAACTATGGCAAGGTTCAGGCGATTTATTTTGTTTGTGCATATCCTTTCGCTTTGGTAAATCTAACGGCAAATGCAGGGGTTGGTGCAAGCAAGCGCCTTAGGCTAACTACCCGTCTTCTGGCCACGCTTCATGGCAGGTACGCTAACCTTTTTCAAATACGAAACGCGATCCCATTAATAACATATAACAATACATATTATTTTGCACAATATTGCGACGCGCTGTCTGTGTAATAATTTTTTTTTTTAAAGAGTAAAAGATGTTCAATGCTGTTGGAGCTATGACGAGTTCCACCGAGATTAGTATTAGTGTACACTTACCGAATTCGACTAGTTATCCACAGCGAAAATAGATACCCGGCAGGTCGGAGTGCAAGGCCCTGTAGCAAGCTGTAAAGTGAGCGCGCAATTTGCCCGCTGCTCAATTAATCGGAGAAAGGTTCATTGGGCGTCACCGAGTTGGTTACGGACCAAACTGGAGATCCCCGCGTTATTCGTGGAACCTGCTGCAAGACCCTCACTCTCCAAGGTAAAACCTAGCCGGTAAGGAGCGCAAAAAAAAAAAGAAATGCCACCACCTATTCGTTAGCGAAATTCAGATCAATAAATTGAACGCTTCCGCGATTGAGCCAAATAAAACACCCTACAATTACGATACTCTCTCTTTATTTGAAAAGAATGAAATAGGCAACAAGACTAGCCCTGAATAGGGATAATAAAATGTGTAAATTGCAATTAGTGATTCAAAAAAAATTATTAAGGCAATTGTAGGCAGTCCAAAAAACCTAATTAACTAACAATGAAATTATAACTATTAAGTAAATAAAATTGTTTGAGTGGTTGGCCAAAACTATGTTGATAAAGGGGGAAATAATTGAATTAAAGAATCGGCACCAGTCAAGTGCTCCAGAGGGAAAAAACTTAATTTGAGTTTTGTCTACCGCGCGGGATCGTGATCACGTAAACCGCAAAGATAAGGTGGGCGCAAGTACTTACAAGGGTAAAGGTGCTAACTTAAAAGGGGCAGGTATTACAAAAAAAACAGCAATTTAAATCTAAAACCAACTATCACTTAGCTTTCACTAAAGTTCCACCGTCAGGTGAACGCAGGCGGCTCGTTCCGGACCCTTGGTTCATACCAGGGTGAACCACATCATTCGAACCAGGTGAACCAACCTCAAACGTCAGGCAAGGTTAAGTGGACTACCAAGTTCCAATAATTCTAACTGGATGGGAGAACTTCAGTATCCCAGCGAGGTGGGAGGACCCTAGGAATGGAAACATTCCCTAGTAACGAGTCACAAAAATATGTGAACCGATTGCTATTATATACTCTCCGTTCAAAAGAATAATTTAGCAGAGTTTCAAATTTCAGATTAAGGAGATAGGGTTTTCCCCTTTTCATTTTAAATCAAATTCAATAATGAAACAAAAGTTAAAAAACATAGAATAAATGAGAAAAAGAGAACCACCGTAATAATACATTAAAGCAATCGAAATATTACTACTAAAACTTAATATTGGCTATGCAGAAAACTAAAAAGGTTCCGTTCGCCCAAGGAAAGTAGACATCATCCGTTAAAAATAACATTATTACAGCCTTTTAGAAAGAGGAAATAAGCAGTCCAAGAATTTGGGACCGGGTTTGGCACAGCCAAATAAACGTACAAAATCATTGATACCATATTGATAAAAGAGTACAAGTATGATCTATATAATGAACAAAAAGCACTAAAATAAACTTTAATGAAAAATCATACTAAGCAAATTTGACAAATAAATGGTCTGAATGACCTTCTAATATTATTATCAAATAGAAAGCAAGAGAAAAGTTCAAGTACGGGCCGGGACACATAATGAGCAAAAACACTAAAATATACGTTAATAAAAACATCGTACTAAACGAATTTGGCAAATAAATGGTCCGAACGACCTTCCAGTATTAATATCAAATAGATAGCGTACCTCTACCTTTATTTTATTAATTCAGAATGAGGTTCAATAAGGTAAACCATAATGAACGAAAATATGCAAAAATATGTAATCTGCATTGAATAACGTGATCTGATGGCCTCACCTAGTGACGGAAACCAATAATAAACAAAACTGCATTATCTAACCATTAACCGAATTTCCCGGTTTAGTGTCTAATTAATAGTTGAAATCAACTACCCACACGAACCACTAGAATTTAACTGCAAAATTATTAAAATTAAAGATAAAAACATTCCCCATTGCATCAATTCTAACTTCGGTAACAGAATAAACTCTATGAAATTAACATTTTATCATTAATTGCAACTTATTGCCGTAGAGAATAGATGCCTTTGATAAAGCAACATAGCAATGGTTAAATTTTACACTCGCTGCTAAACCGCTACGGAAAGGTCAAATAAATTATACTAAATTATCGAGAATCTACATTACATTTCGTCGGAAATAAAATAAAAGCAATTAGTTAGGCTAATCGCAAGACCTTGTGAACAAATAATAATGACTTCCGTTCAAGTATAAAAGCCCAAAAGGCTTAATCAATCTCTGATTACTATGACGTCATGACGACTAATTAAGCTAATAAATCGAGTCCGATATGAATGAAAACGGTTAATTCAATAATTATTCAATAAACTAGGCCATCCGAATTAAAAAAACCCTCAACCTTAATTAATCTCTAATTAGGATGACGTCACGCCGATCAATTAAGCTATTAAATCGAGTCCGATATGAATGAAAACGGTTATTTCGATAATTATTGCATAATAAACTAGGCCATCCGAGTAATAAAAACCCTCAACCTTTATTAATCTCTAATTAGAATGTCACGCCGATCAATTAAACTATTAAATCGAGTCCGATATGAATGAAAAGCGAAATAATACAACCATGCAATTAATAGACACGAGAAACGCAAAACATCTGCAATTAATCAAGAAAACTTACCTCTTAACAAGAGGGCGAACTACGCGACACAAAACGCCAAATACCACAATGGCGGCCGACACTAGACAAAGCCAATTCCAAAATCCTCGCCTGGCGAGTTATTCCTGCATCTCCGGCACTAAAACTAACGAGAACGAATCGAAATAGCCGATGCGGAAATTCATATGTTGTTTGTCGATGAAATCCAACTAGCATCTCTGGGCTTAAACCAGATTAAAATAAATCGACAAGCCAACAGAAAAGCTCGACTAGAAAAAGACCCGTACCTACAGACCCAAACCAGGCGTCGTCTCGCGCTTCGCAAGGTGAAGTCAGCGCGCAGGAAGTCACATCGCGACGTTTCTCGACGCACCAATGAAACGGATCCCTTAAGGTCCCGCGAGAAACTATAAAATCGAATTGAATATCGGAACTAATTTTCGTACTACGAGCGGAAGCAGGAATAGTACCAGCAGGAATAGTACTAGAAATTCACTTATAGTTATTGACCAAAACGGAATGTCACAATATATTAGAAGTGCAATGCAGCATATTTCCGAATGCCTTGCCTTTTAGGTAAGATAAACTGTTCTTACAAACCAATAATTTCTGCCATATCTTCCGTCACTGGCAGATATGACAATTTTATAATATTCATTTTCAAATTAAAATTTGGCATGCATATATCTAACATGTTGCACTGAAGCATACAAATTTAGGTGTTGATTCGCGTGTTTACACAATCTTATTGATGCAATTCACTGCACAGCTCACTAGCTTCCATGCTTTTTAGAATCTTCCCGAGCTAAAGTGTTTTCCCAATTTAGAGAGCTTCCAAAAGTATCTGGTAGAAAAAAAACACGTGGGCACTATGTGCACATATCTGAAGTGAGACTTCTTAAACTTAAACGCCCTAGCCTTATACATATCGTACGGATTTGGTTAAAAAGTAGTTTTTTTAATATACCACTCAATTAACAAAAAGGGAAGGCCTAAATAAAAAGAAAATCTTCATAAAGGTTTCGCTTATGTGTCGACACGGTAATAGAGCAAATCCCATATTTTTTGCTTGTAAACTAACAAAGATATCACAATAAAATCTTATACATATCGTAATGGATTTGATTAAAAAGTAGTTTTTTTAATATACCACTTAATTGACAAAAAGGGAAGGCCTAAATGGAACAAAAATATTCTTCATAAAAGTTTTGCTCATGTCTTGACAAGGTAATAGAGCAAATCGCATATATTTTGCTTGTCAACTAACAAAGATATCACAATAAAATGTAATGCTTTTTCGTTACGCTGCCGTGTCGCGACCTTCAAATTTTACTCCCGGCGCGCGTTAAGAAGTAAAAGCATCTTTTACCGTATAATCTTGATAAATTTTTCATTGACATAATTTATTGCAGTAACGAGAATAGTAAAGCATATAAAACTTAATTTCATAAACACGTTTTACACAAGAAATACGATAAACTTAATTTTGACAGATTTAGCAAATGTCGTCAATCCCATTAATTTGATGTAGATTACCTCATTTGGTAGTATTAGCAAAGAATATTATAGTACACAATAGAAAACTCATCCCATGTTAAAAACTTGTATCTCCTATGGAAGCAGACTTTTCGAGCCTGCTTCCATCGAGCGAGTCTCGCCGTAAAAGCGACCGCGTGCCCGGCCACGTTGCCAAATTTGTGCCGTTGAAATTTGCCCGGCGCGGCGTCAAAGATAATAGATAATTCTACTAGGAAAATATTTGTTGGTCGTGTCGTGTTGTCACGCAGTAGCGACTTGAGTAGCAAACGTGTAGGAGTAGGCGAAACGCGAAAAGCGGTTTTCATTTACGTAAACCTAAAATAATTATTATTGAGATTTTGAGATATTAAATTGTAATCTAGGTATGACTTCAAATGCTGGCCATTTATGCCAATATTTAACATTTTACCACTGTATAATATGATTGACAATGGGTGATATGCATAAAATTTAGGCAAATGCTTTTACTTATTTTTTTTTGAAATAAACATACAAATTACGAACATCCAACAAGGATAGGTAAAGAGCAAAAGCAAATGCTTTATTTTATTCATTATTGTCAAAGATTTAGAAATAAAGTTTATTTTTGTTCAACGATAATTATAGACATCGTTGCCAAACAACGTCATCTTAAAGTTAAGGTAAATTCGAACCTAACAACTATTACCTGTACTATTACATTTTCATTGGTTAGATGTGAACAAATAATTTACTATGGGTGCTAAGTTATTTACGCGCATAATTGTAAAAAGTATATAATTTGGCGATTTCAGGTTGGCCAACACATTTTTTTTTTATGACACACTGGGGAGGACTTTAATATGTGAACGGAATACACAAGGTGTCCGGGAAACTTTGAGAAATCTCCCGGGTTCAAATAGAACACGAAGAAATAACGGGTCAAGTTCTTATATTTTTTCCCCTCCCTACGGAGATATGGGCCCCTAAAGGACACCGCTAGAAATCGTTTTTTCTTGAATATTCTCCAAAGTACTTGACATAAATTAATAAAAATTTAGTATAAAGGTCACTAGTAAGAACTCCTTAAAATAGTTGCAACATATTTAGCTTCTTTGGTTTACCAGGGGCGGACTAAATTTAACACCTTGCTTATTTTTTTAACACCCTGTATGATAAAGACCCAAAAAAATGTTTGGATAGCTTGAACTTTAAGCTATAAAAAAGTATTCCCGTTCAAGAGTGATAAAATAAACCGTTTTTTGAGATGTTATCCAAAAAAAAAAAAATAAGAAATCCGAAGAAATCAGTCGATTTTCTTAATAAAAAATAAAACATTAATTTCTTTATAATTTTTTTACTCGAAAACGGTTTTATCAATATTGAACAAGAATACATTTTCTATAGCTTAAGGTTCATGCTACCCACAAATATGTTTTTGGTCGTTATCATACAGGGTGTTAAGAATATACGCATTAAGCTGTAAACCTGAGTCCGCCCTGGTAAATTAAAAAAGCTAAATATCTTTTAAGTGCCCTATTTTAAGAGGTCCCTACTAGTGTTATCATATTAAATTTTTATTAACTTACCTACATCAAGTACTTTAAAAGTTATTCAAGAAAAACCTAAAACCAGCGGCGTCCTTTGGGAGCCCATATCTCCGTAGAGATGGCCGGTAGGAAGAAAATTCTAGAAACTTGTCATGTTATTTTTTCGTGTTCTATCTGAACCCGCGAGATTTCCCAGATTTTCCAAGACACCCTAACTATTTTTTAGACCCCAGTGAAATCTTTCTTTATGTTGGTAATATTCGGTGATTAAACGCGAGTGTAATTCATTAAGTTTAATGTTATTAAAAAAGTATCATATATTGACTGCTTAATTTCTTCTATTTCTGCCCTACAAAAATGTAGTTTCCAATCTTGGACGTTCCCATATCAATTCTTTACTTATTAACATCATCACAATATTACATTTAGTTCCTTGGCATTTCCCACTGACATGACTGACAATGACAAAAGGTAAATTAGGGTAAAATGTGGGTAAAATGTACGAAATGCCTTTTAATGCTATTTTTTTTCTTCACCAGTAACACAGGGTGATTCCTAACCAAAAAAAAAAAAAAACGTAAATGCAAAAGTTGTATTATTTTTCCTTTACTATCCTTGAAAAAAAAACAAGTGAGTATCGGAAAGCAGCGAGACAAAAGCAACATGGGTTTTCTCTAATGGACTACCCTGTATGTTTTACGCTAAAAAGAAAAACTTCTCCTCCTGGCTGCAAAATAGTATATTCTGTAACTAGGAGGAAAAGCAAAACATTCCTGGACGGACGACTGTAGTAATTGCTGGACGAGGCGCAGCCGAGGCCAGCAACACAGGAGTCCAGGAATGTACTTTTCCTACTAGTTGCACATGCTACTTTTATCCGATTGAATTAGAATACGTACTTATAAAAATAGAGCCAAATATTACCCTAAATAAAAACGGTGTTTTAAATTTAAATTCAACATAATATCAAGTTTTGAATCGAGCGAGCTTGAAATCTATTACGTAATTACGGAAACTACAGCTAAATGTTATTTTTGATAGACGTCAGATTTGACAAACAAGGCGTTTGAATAGGACGGAAATGTTACATTCCCGTCCTAGGCCGGAAATGTTATATTGCCGGACAGTTATTTTCTATTCCTGCATGTACAGTTATTGCATGTTGCCAAGCAATGAATACAATATACTGGAATCATGACTTTTGCTCCAGAAAAGTGAGATACATACTAACAATATAATAACAATAATAAAGCGAAAACGTTGGCTAGCCATTAGCAATTATGTGAGTAATATGTGTAATTATGTGTATTATGTGTAATATTTCTGAAACATCTATAGTCAAAAGCGATCTTATTGTGCGGGTCCAAAAGTCACAATTTTCATTCAAAACTTCGTTTATGGCCGATTTTGCATGCAAAATCTGTCAAAGGCATGATAATTAATGAGAAATGTGACCTTTGGACCCGCACGATATGACTGCTTTTGATTATACTCTGAATGTCAACATATTATATATTTTTAAAAGCAAGAGGAGAACATCTTTCTCTTAAGCGTAAAATATATAGGGTGATCCATTAGAGAAAATCCATGTTGCTTTTGTTTCGCTGCTTTCCGATACTCACTTGTTTTTTTGAAAGAGCTTAAAAGATAACATAGGAAAAATAATACAAGTTTTGATTTTACGATCAATGACACTTATGAAAGGAAAATATAGTTTCACTAATTTAGTTAAAGTAACAAAAAAAAACAAAACAATCTAGACCTCCTTGTTTTCAAGGTATTGTACAAAAAATCAACGCGGTAATTATGCTGAAAAAAGTGATGGTAATGGATTTATTACTTTTATTCTTATAAAACGGTTAAACCAAGATTTTTTTTTTAATTTTTTCGGTGTCGTGAGACAGAAAGGCGGCTGGAATTTAAATCCATCCGCAAAATCATTTCGATTATCTTTTTCACAATATTCCAATTGTAAAGAGGACTTTGACAGGCAAATATTGTTATCTACTAATACAACATCAAAAAAGAAGAACAGCGCTGATAATTAATTTATTAAATGTCTTGAAAGTAAAGATGACATTTCTGATGCGGAATCCACTAGTGCTGAAAATGTATTAATTGAAAACGCAACATACACAACACCTTTGGAAGAATGTGCTGTCACTTATTATACAGGGTATCTTATTAAACGAATAAAAAATAAATTTAACTATTTAGATTGCTAAAATAATTTTGAGAGTTGCAATGAAAGTAATATTCCACTTTTAAAGGATTCAAAGCAAAAATTTTTTTAAAATAAAAATTATGGAGGAAAATCTGGAGAGTCTTTAGTTGTGTACCAAAAGATGACATAGTTGTTATTGTCCAAAAATCATTTTTATATTTCCGTAAATATTTTAATCTGTATGAGTCGAGAGAGTACCTTGCGGTAAAAATAACAGACAAAATTTTGGCAAAAAATGTTCGTGGGTTGGCTGATAAAAATAATAATTGTTACAGACACAAAGTTTTATTAATTGAATAGATAGTTGTAACTAACATTTATATGTTTTGTAAATGGACATTAGATAAAAACAAAAAAAAAGTGCAGCAAAAATTAAACAACCTTAAACATCAATAAAAAATATATTTTGACAATAATAAAACAATTTAGATAGGTAAATATTACAGGTAAGATTTCGACAGATCTTCAAACTCACAATTTTTTAGAACTAAAATAGGAAAGTGCGTTTTCAAAAACACTTTCTTACTTAAAAAAAGTATTAATCGAATATTTAGGTATTTACCACAAAACTTTAATAAGTTTAGCAGTTTAGCTCCTCTGCTTTGGTTAATTTATTGTACAGATTGCTTAGGTATAATGTTGCCCCCTCTGACTTATTTATGTTTCGAGCTTAAAAAAATACTGAATTTTATAGTTTTAAATATTATGTACCTATGTTACAGTTTTTGCCGAATAAGATTAGACAATCTATAAAATGCCGACATAATGTATTTACGACTTTTTTATTTTTATGTTATTTAATAATATAATATATTCTATTTTATAGGAATAGAGTAATAATCATGGATGTTGTTACTATACATGTAGTATTTTTACATTGTCTCCGGACCTATACCCACCTATGCAAATTTTCAGCTCGATATGACAATTTAAATTCGGAACTTGGCCCCCATTTCCTAAATGCGGTCATGTACCGGCTTAAAACCACGATATTTTTATATTGATTTCGGCCCATATACGTATGCAAATTTTCAGCTTCATACGACAATTTAAATTCATAATTTGACCCCCTCCTCCTAAATACGACCCTGTACCAGCTTGAAAACACCATAATTTTACATTCTTGAGGGACATATATACGTATGCAAATTTAGAGCTCGATAGAATTTAAATTGAAAATTAAGCCCCCTTCTCCTAAATACGGGCCTGTTCCAGCTCAAAAATATCATAATAATTTTACAACGTCTCCGGACCAAAAAACGTATGCAAATTTAATGCTGGATACAATTTAAATTTAAAATTTGGCCCCCCCTCCTGAATACGGGTCTGTTCCAGCTCAAAAATACTATAAAAATTTT
>MU182940.1:56630-108896 GCA_016904865.1 Pissodes strobi
AAACGTATGCAAATTTAATGCTCGATACAATTTAAATTTAAAATTTGCCCCCCCCTTGAATACGGGTCTGTTCCAGCTCAAAAATACTATAAAAATAATTTTACAATGTCTCCGGACCAAAAAACGTATGCAAATTTAATGCTCGATACAATTTAAATTTAAAATTAGGCCCCCTTCTCCTGAATACTGGTCTATTCCAGCTCAAAAATACTATAATAATTTTACAATGTCTCCGGACCAAAAAACGTATGCAAATTTAATGCTCGATACAATTTAAATTTAAAATTTGCCCCCCGCCCCCCTCCTCCTGAATACGGGTCTGTTTCAGCTCAAAACTTTTTAGGTCGGGTTTGGATATTGATTTAATTCGACAGAGAAGTCCACTGTTTTAACAAATTACATAATATACCGCTAGCTAATTAGCAAAGCGGTTTTGCTAAATGCATAATAGATAATATAAATATTAAAAAAGAAGAAAAAAAATCATTGTAAAGTTCTAGGTATATGACTAACTAAATTAAGTAGCAATTTGTTTAGGTTCTTTTACGTTCGTGTATACATCTATATGTGTGTGTGTGTAGTTGCTTTCTGCACTAAAATCGCACTGTGTTTTTCTTTAAACATCTACCGACTATCTGTCATAGAAGGACATAGAAGCGAAGAATAATTATAAGATTAATCGACTTACCTGTAAGGAAGTTCAATCTTAATTATTCGAGCTTCGTAGTCCTTCTATGATAGGGCCCACCACACCCTTATACGTAATCCCAGACCAGTGCGATTTGTTCCGTCACAAATGAACTGATGGATATGGCTTGGTACAGGGCCGGCCGGGGTGATTGTTTACTTATCACATTCTTTAAACTATGTGCGCTGATAGGACATAAAATGAGACCTACCGACTATCTGTCATAGAAGGACTACGAAGCTCGAATAATTAAGATTGATCTTCCTTACAGGTAAGTCGATTAATCTTATAATTGTAACATGTATTAAAAGATATTGTTTTAAACATATATTTAAAGCACATCTTACGGAGAAATAATAATGTCCGCAAATTAATTTTTCATTAAATTTTAACAAACGTAACTACACTTTTGTTTTAGTTATTATTATATTTATAGAATTCAATTTTGATATATTTACAATAGGCAGAAAACACTAGATAATAAAAAAAAAACAGTAAACCATGCCTGAAAATCCAACTTCGTTGCCATTATACTTGCAGCAAAGTACTGTAGAGCTATTAATTAAGAAATTTAACATGTCCGTTATGATTCAGTAAATAAAAGCAAAGTCTCTTTTATAATAATATAGTTTATTACTTTTTTATAAAATCACAAACGTTAACATACTCTACATAACAAGTTCACACAGCAAACTCAAAAAGTATTTTTTAATTACATTATTATGTATATTGCAACAATATCTTTAAATATAAATAAATATTTGATGACTTAACAAAATTTCCACCTTAATGAAATAGTACTAGAAATTCATTACTCTTTTATCTCTTGATAGCTTAATTTCGAAAGGGTTAGTCAAATATGATTCGACCCTCAAAGAACCAAAAAATATGAAGCAAATAAAAATGAAAACCTCCTCATAGATATGTTGTAACAAGGTTACATAAACTTTGACTTGTAAACATGAACAATGAGTTTGTGTACATACATAGTGATTGAAGATAGTTTTTCTTAAATACATTTCCTTTGAAAACTTTTTGTCAGTAAATTTCATGATACTTGATGTTTAAATAACAAATAAACATGCATATAGTAAAAAGTAAAAGGTCTGTTGATCATCAGATTTACAAATAAAAAAAGTGTATTTGTAACATAATAATTACTAAACTATGCTGCTCTTTTGCAAAAAATGAGATAAAAAGACTGGCACTTGTTATAGCAGTTCACTACTTACATTGAAACTTTACGTATGCGCTGTTCATGTAAATACTTCAAATCGTGTATAAAATTCTATGTAATTCTTGAACCATTTTATATATACTGTTTTATTTATTGGGTTTAGGTTCGTTTGAAAACCTTATTTCAAATTGACATTTCGCCCGGTGCATTTTCAAAATCTTTAATAATCTTGAAAATAAAACAACTACACTATGTAGTAGCAGACCACAGCTTTTTAAAAATCATCAAAGAACAAAATATCCTTAGAATACAGGGGATAACCCTTTGAATTTTTGCTTTATGAAATAAATTGCAGTGATACCACAATCATATATTCAATCAAATTAATAGAAATATTAACTAGGATTTAAATAAAATATGGTAGTTTGAATATTATAAAATAATTTTAAATTCGATCTCACATGAATCCGACTAACCAATAATTTCTAATGGAAAAACCATGAAACATTGAAAATGTTTTTAGAGTTTGCTAGTTACGCACAGGGACATAAATCTTAGTTGAAAAAAGATGAATTAAATATTTAAAAATGCCATTTCTCCATTAATTGACACTTAACAATCTAAGATAAATATTGAAATTATATTGCATATAACTTTTAAACATTTAAAAACAATTTATTTGTTGCGAATATATTCAAGACTAAATTTGTGTCTTATCATAAACTTCTTGAAAGTTAGAAAATCGACCCTTAATATAGAACACAAACAGGTAAAGTGCGTAGACGGAAATGCACGTTTGAAAAAAGTGGAATTGTAATATGTATTAAAAGATATAGTTTTATACATAGATTTAAAGCACATTATGGAGAAATAATAAATTAATTTTTCATTAACTTTTAACAAACGTAACTACACTTTTGTTTTAGTTGTTATGATTATATTTATTGATATATTTACAATAGGCACAAAACACTATAGATAATAAAAAAAACAGTAAACCATGCCTGAAAATCCAAAATCGTTGCCATTATACTCGACCAAAATAATAAACATTCCAAATGTTTATTATTTTGATAAATACTTACTTATACCAACGGTAGACGAAAACTCAATGATCGGGGGTAGTGTTTACCTTGCCATGTGCAAGAGAATGCAATGCTGGTTTTTATTATTTGCTACACTTTAATTATAAATAATAAATTCAATTAATATTTTTAGATACCAAAGATATGGTTTAAAATTCAATTGCCATTTATTACGGCATCTATTATTTACCTATAATTATTATAAGATTGACATTAATTGAAATACCCTCATTGGATTTAAAAACAATCTGACCTTTCCTTTGACCAAACAGTAGAGCAAGTTTCCGCACTTCGGGCGTTGACTACAAAAAAATGTGCCATTCTCTTTTGTCACAGTGAGAAAATGTATTCAGAAAAAATATTCGTTAAAAAGGAGTTTTTAGTAACAAGTAAAAAATCTAATATGATTAAGAGATAGGAAAAAAATAGCAATTAAATATAAATATCGAAAAAATACATCATAAAATCGTATGATAACATTAAACTACAACTAAATCTAAAAATGACTATGCTTAACAATCACTCAAAAAATCGGTAAGTCGTGGCATAATAATTTAATAGTAATAAATATTTTGTATTAAATACATCGAAGTAGGGGGTGATTAAAAAAATGATAATCATTTCAGAAGCGAAAACACAAAATTTGTAAGCATATTTTGTAGCTGGATAACTTCTGAATTTAATTAGAACTGCTTAATTGTTTACTGTTCACCATTTTGAGATAATAGGAGTCAATTAATTATTTTTGAAAAATTGACCGTTTCTCGTTAAAATCTTGATAGTGCGGAACTTATGTGTAATGGAATATCGCAAAAATGTATAATAAAACAGTGGAACGGATAAAATTTAGCGCACGCACAACAATGTGATTTAAACATTATTGTTAGATTATACTCTAAATAATTTGATAACAATATTAATAATAAATAATAGGTTCAATTTGTTATTTATATCATCGATAGTCTTTCAAAGCTTACTTTTAAAGAAAATAGTATTAGAGTAATTTCTGCTCGTTAGTCGCCATTTCACGGTAGAGAAACATTTCCATGCCCAATATGCATACATTTTGTGTTATGTTAACGAGTCAAATAAGGCTTCTGAAATGATGTCGCTATTTTTAAACAGCCCATATAAAACTTAACATTATATAAATGTTCTGAACAGATCTTTACTTTCATACAATTTTGAAGACTTGTCAAAAATGGAGAAAATTAATTTACAAAAGTCTCATTACTACTTAACAGTATACTTAAAATAATAGCTACAGTTAAATAAATTGTATAGGGTGTGCAAAAAGTAAAAACTAGACTCTCCATTGCCCCTAAATCTAATATTCATATTTCTCTATACTTTTTACACCCCCTATCGTGACTATGAAAAGTAACTGCCATATTCTGAACCTGCTTTTCTTTAAAGTACTCGAAATTAATATGTAAAATTACGTAATTATTCAGTTTCAGTTGCTTTTCATAATACAGGAATTCAACATTTATTACAATATTTTTGACCCCTATATACATGGATTTTAAAGATGCTCTAACCAGTCATTTGGCAGAAAGTAGAGGACTTGGTACAGGATAAATTAAAGTCAAAGAATCGGTCTAAGATCGAAAATATATTATTAAATGAATAAGAATAAGCTCGCGTTATCCAGATGTATATTTTTGGGCACCTGCTGTTGGAACACGAGGTAAGGGTTTGCTTGATAGTTTTCTTCTATAACAAAATCAGCCAGAGTGCACTCATATCTAGTATCTAAAGAGGTGCTTTCGGAGGAAATAATAAGAAAATAAAATTGTTTTAATCTCATTTAGTGAACTTTTTATTAACATGATATATTGATTTTTGTTGTCAAGAAAAAACGTCTTAATATGATACGTAATCAATGGGAACATACCAATTTAGCAAACACCTGAAGCTAAAAAACAGCAGTTTTCATGAAAAAAAAAGGGTTTAGAAAGAATGTCGTGTGTTTAATTTACTTTTAGGAAACCAAAGTGGCGTAATATCTAAAACAACTTCCAAACTTACCACCATTTAAGACTTATCCACCGATATACTCTTTGTATAAAACTATTAAAATTCTTCTGCTATGAATAATTTTTTTCTGAAAATTGATAATATGATAAATATGATTAAAGGTTTTATAAATTGAAAAAAAAATAGTTACTTGTATTTAGGATAAAAGGTCTCTCTTATATTACGTCTGAATGAAAAATTTCTGACAATGGGTATCTAGGAATCATACATTTCCTTAAAAAAGGTATACTGCTTAAAACGGTTGATTAACGCATCCTTAAAATGTTGCTTAATATAAACAAATGACATAGAATAAATTTCGAAATAAATATCCTTAGAAAATCATGTTCAATGTAAAGGACGTTTACAACATGCGGACAACTTTTACATAATTCATCGAATATTTTAAACTTATCTTAGTAGTTCAAAAAAAAAACCTTAATTTAACAATATATGTTTTGAACATATCTGCCAAAACTTAATTTTTTGTTAAAATCATCCCTCAACAGATCGACGATTTGCTATTCTTGCGCATATTAATTAATTTATTTGAGGAAATGCGCACAAAATTAAATTGTCTAGAAAATAATAACAGAATGCGTATTAATAAAATTGTTAATAATATGAACAAAAAAAAAAAACAATAATTGTGTTCTAAATTTGAATACTAAAATAGAAAGCAAAAAAAATTGCTTCTAAATTGTTATGGCTATTTACGGACAAAAATAAATCAAACAACTTTAATGTAAAAGTAAAAAACAGCACCATTCAATAATATCGTCATTAAAATGTTTCACATATTGATAATTAACTTTGTCAACAGGCCACTGGGAAGGTTTCATAATGTGTTTAATTAGTTCTTAGGCTAGAACAGTTTGAGCTACTACACAAGGTAGAACAGTTAATCTACTATTTATAGCCTTATATAGACTATGACGCGATTTGTCGCAAAAACGAAAAAAATACATACCATACGCATATTATGTACTGATAAGAGTAAACTAGTAAACTTTTAAAAACAAATTATACTGGTTCGGACGTGGTTGGAGATTGAAGAATCGAAGAAGTCCTGTCTGTAAAATACTGATCGCTGACTGGGGAAACTGAACCTCTGTTAAGGGTCGACCGATGGGTGTAGGGACTGTGTCTACAAAAAAAAATATCTGCTAGTACCAATAGAGTCAAAAGTAAGAACCAGTTAACTGATGAATGTAGTTTACGCGATAAGAAATTTTTATACAACGATTACAAATTGAGACTATATTTAAAGGCAGAAACAGTAATAACTTTAATTATAAATATACGAGGTATAATGTTTGAAATTCCCGTTATATATTTAATTCCTCTTAGACTACAAACAATACCTAATAAATTTATAAAACATATATAGACATAATCCGCCGGATTCACTAATGTTACACCTATACTATTTTAAACCCATAGAATCAAGCTTACCTGTAAATTTAAAACTTAACATACGTTTAGGGCTACACTAGAAATAGGTAATCCTAAACCACTACCAGGTTTAGCATATTTAGAAGGTATATGCTTAAACTAATCATGGGTTAGGTCTAACGTTAGTAATTCCGGGGGTTCATCTTTTACCTTCTAGGTATTGCACTTGTCAACATATCATCCAAATGGCTATCAGAGTCAGGATATAAACCTTTCGTAACGCTACTAGGTCTTGCAATTCTACTGCTATAAGTTTGATAGGAGCCGGGAAGGTTTTGATATGAGGAACCTAAAAAATGGATGTAAAAATAGATATTTGTAGTAAAATTGCACCACCATTAGAAATTAGCACACAATGAACATATGAGGCTAAATTCCAAATAAGCGGTTGGATAGCTGATAGAAATACCAATGAACTGAAATAGTTCTATAAACTTACTGTAAAATCGAGAATTTATGTGTAAACACAGTAAAAGTAACTACATTTAATTTTACTTTTGACTAGTTTCTTCTGCCTCTGCTTTCCTTTAAACCGAACATTGCAACTAGCCTGCGATCTAAAAAATACTTAAAATTTGTGTAGTCGAGTCGTGAGAAGAAAGAACTGCAGACCGACTACGTAAACCATAAATTAAAATTGTTTGCAATTTCGAGTGACAAGCAATCGACTCACGACTGTTACATGCTTGTAGTCAACTTTTTTTTGCATGTATGTAAATATCCTGATATTTTGCTCCGGTAGAGCATGTGTTAACATTGAATGAGCCTGTTTATTTGGATTAGACTACTGTAGAGATGATTCTACGAATTGGTTATCTGAAGAATAGCTTCCAGGCGCAGTTTAATTTTGTTAAAGTGGTTAGTTAATACGCTTATCGAGAAAGAATTACAATTTTTTGTTCAGAACGTAAATTACATATAATTTGTCTATACCGCTCATCATCACTCTGCAATGAGACCATATTCATGGAACGCTTGGACACTCATAATAATTTTTTGCCTTCAATTTGATGTTATTCTGATTGAGAATGAATAATCATTTATTTTCCACATTTCATAACAGTGTCATGTCCTCCTTCATAGTTTACTATGTATATTTTAATTACATTATGTGCCCTGGCTCTTGCCTAGAGCATCACAAAGCCGCACAGTCTGCAACTAATCATCCCTTCTTACAAAGAGGGGTTGATTGGAGCGACTATGGTTCGTAACCAGCCTGCATTTCTAACATTTCTTGGAATATCTATCCCTTCAAATGACGTTTCAGGGTCTTTCGATTATACATCGTAGGTTATTAGATATCAGATTTTCAGCTAGCTAGATTAAAAGGTAGGAAATGTGGAGAAAAGTAGGTCAAAAACTCCACTTCACGTTTCTTTGGCTTATTCTGGACGTATACAAACATAAATACACTCTTTGAGGATTTCAATATTAATTATCGTAGTCTTTCCTTTGCTAGTCTTTGCATTTAAGAATGTGTGTTAATGCACCTACGAGAATAACAAGGACATCGACAACCTTGGACCATGTATGTTCCAACAAAGAAAAAGTTACTTGCAGTGTGTCTAATGCTTGGCTCTCTGATCACGAGACGGATTTGTGAGAGATTTCTTTTAAGCAGAAAAGGACATTATGGAGGGAAATATGAAAGAACTGGTAGAATTTTCTGTGGGCGTGAGTTTCGGATATTTAACCAACTATACTTGGAATAGTATATTTATTTCGGATCAGCTGCTCAGGACATTTCATGCCGGGTTGTCAAAGGTTTTTAATAAAGCATTTCCTAAAAAAAACTATTAGGAATCTGACAGATAAACCCTGGATAATAAGGGGTATTACCATAAATAAATAATATATTCATGAAGGAGATACAACACCAATTTTCGTTTTTTTAAATGGCAACCGCCAATTTTTTAAAAATTTTTGAATTTTGCTGAAAGCTCTAGATCGATGTGTTGTTAAATAATTAGCCTTATGAATAAAAATTTAGCAATTGCTTTTTCTTGAAAATTCCTAGCAAACGCTTAAGTTGAAATGAATAAAATGTTTAGCAATTACTTGACCTTGTAGTAATGGCTTTAAATTAAAGGAAAAGCTAAAAGTAAAAGGTTTTGCTTAAAAATGTTAAGCATTTCCTTAATATAATATGAATAAACGTGGCAATTGCTTTTGCTATATAAGCAATTGCTGGTAAATTTTCAAGTATGCACTAAACCATCCTTACATTTGCTTAGATTAGTTTGGTTGTGGTATTTGTCCGGTTTTCATCCAAAAATGGCAGAGTTTTTGAATCGGAAAGTAAAATTCTACAAAGTACGCAAGGAATGCATAGAAGAAGATTGTAAAAAATTTAATGGCTTTGATCGTGAAAATGTGCAATGGCTTGCAAACTATTTCCTGGAAGAAAGTGGTGGTGGAGCTTTATCGGCTTTAGACAAAATGAAAATTTTCCTTGGTTGGTGAAGAAATTGGTGTTCATCAAACCAGTGTCTCCAAAACATATATATACGTTATGAATAAAATTGTGAGTAAGGCAAAAATATGGATGAAAATTTCCAAAACTGACGTCGAACTTATTGAGCTAAAAATATCGATTTCCAAATGCTATTGGGGTTACTGACTGCACCAACATCAGAAGTTCTAAGTTTGACGAATTCGGTGACGAATATGTCAATAGGAAGGTATTTACCAGTTTAAACGTTCAAGCCACTCAGTGCCGGACCGTGACCTTTTGGGGCCCTGGGCTAACGATATCTGGGGGCCCCTCAAATAAATAAAATATTTGCCATTTTCCTAAAAAAATATGTGGGAACATTTAAAACATACGAAACTTAAGTTTTTTTTACGATTTAAACACATTATAAACTTAGGTAAAAGTATAAAATAAACAGACACCTTCTTAATTTTTGGTGAACTAAAAATTAAAGCCATGAATTCTCAACTTAAACATAATTTAAAGAATGCAGAGTATTAGTAAATGAGCATAATAAATAATAACAAAAATATAATTTATAAAAAAAAAATTCTACACTTTTGTGCTGCAAACTCTTATATGCTCATCACATTTTAAGTCTTTGGTGAGATCAGTATTAAATTAATAGAAAGAAGTGATAAATAAGTAAGTTTAGTATTTGTCATTGTTGCCCTATATTTATTTTCTATATAGGACATTTTAGAGAACGCACGCTCCGCTTCATAACTAGTAATAGGGAGCTTTAAAAAATCTTTAGAATGGTATATAAATTTGGAAAAACGTCAGCAAGTTTCCTTTCAAAAATTAAATTGAACATATCACTACAAGTATAGGACTCTAGCTCAGTTTGTTTTAAATAAGTTTTGAACTGAACGCATTCATTTACTAAATGTTGATCTACGTCATCTGAATAGTAATCAATAATAGCGCATATACTCTCCAGGTCGATGTTCTCCTTACTTTGATCTTGCAAATCCATCAAAAATTTAAATCTACTATATTCTGCATATATTTGACTTCTTCTATTTAAATCGAGGATTAGCATTATCTAATGCAACAATGAGAGTGTCTGTTCTAATTTTTTCTGCCCCATACACACCTTTTTCTGTCGAAGTTTTTGATCTGATTCATGTCGTATATTGCTTATAAACGCTTTTAATGACATAATTACCTGGTTGCCTTCACATATATGTCCAAACCAGGGGTTTGTAATTATTTGTTAACTGAATTAAATCTTCATAAAATGTATTCCCAAAATATAATTATTTATAATTGGCCGTTTCCAGTGTTGTCAATTTATTTGTCTATGCCTATTTTCCAAAATCAATTTTCTCATTCTGATTGTCACTAAATGTCTTAAAATATTTATGATATTACCATCTATGTTGAGGGTGGAACCTTCGGCAAAATGCACTAAAACGAAGTTTTATCCACAATACCGAAACAGAATTATTGCATTCGCGTTTCGCTAACCATGTTATAGCATCATCGGGAGATGATTAAAACCCAAGTTTTAATGAATAAACTCAAGTTTTAAAACTCGAGTTTTAATCATCTCCTGATGATGCTAACATGGTTAGCGAAACGCGCGTCGGCGTCGAGTGCAATAATTCTGTTTCGGTATTGTGGATAAAACTCCGTTTTAATGATATTACCATAATTATCTTTTAAGGCTTTAACATCATCAGGAAATCATGATGTTTTCAATCATTGAAAATACTTAAATCTCTTATTAAAAACCGAGAAAACATAGCCTCAATCGTATGGCCTTTCCTACTTAAATAATTTAGAAATGTTTATTGGTACTTAACTTACTTTTTACATAAAACTTGAATAAACAGGTAGGTGTCTTTTAGTTTCAGATATTATGCATTTATGCACAAGGCACAGCACTCACTAAATCAGATATTACATTATTGCATTTATTATTGCACAAATAAAAGGCTACAGAAATAGGACCTCGTTTTAACCACTGCCACTACGTTTGAATAAATGCTCGCGGCCCTATCCCCTATCTATTCATTCTTCCCTTATTCGGTTCCGTGGCACACGGAATAATAAATAATGTACATTGGCTCTAGAAAATTAAAAAATTAAATTAATTTGATATGGTATTTGGTTTTTTACTTTTAATTTGTATTTTTTTTAATGTTTTTTTTTATTTTATTGATTGTATGCATATTTTTATCTTATAACGGGAAACGCGGGGGCCTCTAAAACTCGGGAGCCCTGGGCTGCAGCCCATTAAGCCCATACGTAGATCCGGCGTTGAAGCAACTTGCAACGTACAAGATATGTTTACAAGTATAGACTGTCAGTGGTCAGGATCCGTGCATGACAGCAGAAATTTTAATAACTCCAATGTTTATGACTGTTTAAGAAATGCTGTGGAAAACTGTTTGTTATTAGGAGACGATGGTTATCCCATAGCTCTCTGGCTTTTGTCGTCTTGCACAATATTGCAAAATATTTAAAAGATAAAGAATTTGATTTTTCGGACGAGGTAAATAATGTTGAAGATTTGTATGTCCAGAATGAATTATGCAATTTCAATATAATTCGTCGTTTGGGTCGGCAAAAAAGAGAATTTTATATTATTATTTTACCTTTATTAGAAAATTAAGTTACACATGTACACCTCAACGATAGGCGTTTGGACCGTGGACTGGGGAAATCGTAAATCTAGTTTACAAAGCAATTGCTTAGAATACGCCGAAATGCTAGCAAATGCTTAAGGTTTTTATTCTTAGGATCTCTAAGCAATTACTTGTTCTTAAAGCTTTTACTTTTTAAGCTTTTGCTTTTGCTAATCAACAATTGCTTTTAGCAATTGCTTAATTTTTATTCATCAGGCTCAGGCTTATTCATATAGTATACATGGTACAAGAAAATAAAAAACTATTCTAACTAAATAAAACGGCCATCCATACTTTGAACACTAAAAATAATAAAAGATAAGGACGATGGATTGATGGACCATTATATTATGTAATGACTCTATACAGAAAATAAGTTACCTTTTAAACTCTGATGTGACCCCGGTATATTTTGATAAGAATGAGCCAGGGTTTGATGACCTCCTGGTAGATTGACATAGTCGTTTAGGACTGAAGCGCTTCGTACATATGGTCTGAATTCTCTAGAGGTACTTGGTGCTGTATTACTACTGCGTTCCGGAATATACG
Organism: Pissodes strobi; assembly: GCA_016904865.1. NCBI lineage: Eukaryota > Metazoa > Arthropoda > Insecta > Coleoptera > Curculionidae > Pissodes > Pissodes strobi. Next base: position 68,713 of record MU182940.1, read on the forward strand.
ACGTAAAACTAGTTCTGAAAAAATTAAATAAAAAAAAAACCGAATTAAAAATAAATCCAGAACAGTTTTTTAAAATATAACCACAACTTCTTGGCACTGAATTGCGTTCTTGTAGCGCCACGTAGAATAACTTTTCATATACAATATTATCGTATGATATAACTACCATCTCTTCACAGTTTTGGAGACATACCGGTCAACAAGGAGACTAATGATAAACAGGCTAATAGGTAGTTCCCCTTATAAAAAGATATCAATTTTAAACTTTAACTGTTTGTATAGTTAGTCAAGCTGCAGAATTTAAACACTCAAATATCTGATTACTATTTCCGGCTTACCCAGAATCACTTAAATTCGTTATATTAATCCGTCTATTTATAATCATTGAATAATATATTGCGTTCACAAAAATTTTTAATTATTTGTTTATTTTAGATATACCAGATTGAAGCATTTACCTTCAGCAATAACCGAGAAAGCTAGGGAAAATAAACCGATCTTTGACGGGCAACTAATTCTCTTTCTAGCGCATTAACTTGATATCAAATATGGTTATTGGCTGTCAAACCAATATCTTTGATGTATAGTGTTTATCTTAGTAATTCAAAAACGTATCAGATGCATCATTTAAAGTCTTGAAGTTGGTTATATATTTGCAACTAGAATAATAATACCATACTATGTTGGTGCTTGGAAGTTTATCCACAATACCGAAACAGAATTTTCGCTCGACGCGCGTTTCAGCGAATCAGGAGATGATTAAAACAGTGTAAAGATTCTGATTCGGTATTGTGGATAAAACTCTGCTTTAGTAGAATAATAATTATACAATTCCTTAAAATTTAAAACTGATAACGCAAACGCCCAGTACGACGCGTCAAAATATTTTTGGTACCCTATTTAAAATTTTTATTAAGTAACTTATTTTTATTGTTGCATCTTTCAAGCCCATTGCTTATTAATAAGTGCACCTTTGGTATAAAAACGCAAACGCTACGTCTTCCATGTTTTAGTGAAAGTATTGTCTTTCACATTCTCAGAAGACACTTAATATCAGAAACATCAAATAGTCTTACTGTAGTTAATTTGTAAAAATATATACTAACCTTCTATTCACACTTGGACTACGGTATCTATCCAAGGAGCTATAATCAGGCTTCGAATACTCTCTCCCATAATCCCGTCCATACAAATCTAAATCTTTATATGTACCAGCCAGGTTAGGTTTTCTTGGCTTCTTTTTCTCATTAAATCTAGTGTAGAAACTCTTCCTTCTTATTCTGTCAATCACTGATTCGTTTTCATCTCCAGAGTGGAGACTGAGACCATTGTGAGATTGGGGCGAATGCAAATCATGCAGGTGATGGTAATCGGAACACGCCGACCAAGAGTCACATGACAAATAGTCGTCAGTGGGTGACAGTATTGTGGAACTATCGTCAGTAGTTGCCAGGGAGTTTCGGTTGTCAGTAGTCTTTTGTATGTCATAATCTATAATCCCGCTAGGCCCCGCCTCATGCAGCAAAGCACCTACATCACTTTTAGAAGGTATACTACTAAAATCTAGCTTCAAGTTTCTTTTATTTGGTTTGCTTTCCTCGATCCCCTCAACGGCATTATTTTTACAAAACTTCGGAGGCTCAGGCAAATTTTCCAAATTTAAACTTCTTCTAAATGGCAATTTGGATTTGGATTTATCGTTACCGGTATTGGCTTGGTCCAGTAAGCTATCAGTTTTAGCGCCATTATAAGCGTTTTGAAAGTGCTTCACTTTGTCAAGCAGTAAAGATTTTGGCCGTTCTTTCTTTCCGACTGTTGCCGTATCATTAATTTCTCCTTCTTGAATATTAATGCTTTCACTAGTTTTCTCTTCAATGTTCTCTTTAATCCTTTCTTTGGACTTTCTGTCTTCTTTGCACTTACTTTTTTTCACAGGTTTCTCCTTTTTCTTATCTTGTTCCTCATATTTTTTGAACAGTCCTAATATTTTAGTAACGCTCTTTCTACTTGTTTGTAGAGGTTTCGACCCCACAGCTAAATCTTCTACAGAAACAGCTCTTTTTATTAAACCACTTTCTGTGCATGGTTCTAAATGTCTTGGTAAACTTTGCTCCCTGAGTCGTTTAATAGCACTATCCACCACGGATTTCTTGTCCAAGAGGGCTTTAGCTTCTTCTGGATCCTTCGTAGCAATATTATTACTTCTAAACTTTTCCAGCTTCTTTTCGATCGATTGTAGAATCCGGTTTTTATGCGCCTTTTCTTCTTCATTTATATTTTTATTTGCTTCATTCTTGTCATCCTTTGAAGGCTTCTCCTTTCTACCAAAGCCTTTCTTCAACTTGCTAATTTTAGACTCTTTTCCATTTGTTTCGACTTTAGTGTCTCTTATTTCGCACTTGTCTGTTTTATTCTCGGTAGTAACAGGGCTTCCCTGTACCCTTTCCGAAGTTTCATTGGGGTAGCTTTTTGGTCTTTGTATTCGAGACAGTCTGGTCTCTTTTTTGACAACTGGCGTACTATTTTCTGATACTTTCACATTTACATAGTCATGTAAGACCCTGGCGCTGTTTGTCGATTGGTTAGCTCGGTCCGAAATACCCTCCTTTAAATTAGGGTTGTCAATCTTACAAGAGTCTTTTCTGTCAGTGGTATTGTGTGAAGCAGACTTAGAGATAGGCAAATTAACGTAATCATGGACATTTTTTGTTTGGTTGGGTACATTAGATTCAGCAGTTATAGCTGCAGGAATCTTTATTTGTCCGTCAATATTCCCTACATCCTGTTTCACCTTTTCAAGACCTTTCGGCAATGTATCTTCCTTCTTTTCTTCGCGACTTTTAGACTGGGACCGTAATCTACTCTTTCTTTTATCCCTAATTTCTTTCAGAACCTGTTGGGTCTCTCTTTCTCGCTCTTTCTTCTCTTTAAGGTACATATTTTCTTCCTTAGCTTCAAAGAAATCCGGCCTTAAAAATCTGGATATCCTTCTCGTTGAAGGTTTCCTCTCAGTTTTGGGCAACTCTGGTGAAATAGGAGATAGTAAACTTTGACTAGAATGACTTGGCGTGTATCGTGAATAAGAACTATCGCTTGAATATTTCGTGTAAGGTCGAGACAAGCTATTATCAGAGTATTTTGAGCTATAGCTGTCTGTGTCTTTTCTGTATGAGCTAGATGTATCATCGTTCTTTGAGAGGCTCTCAGTTTTACTGCTTTCAGGACTATACAAGTCCGGTTTGACTATTCTAGGTTCCCTAGCACTTATAGTCCTCATGACTCTAGGCGTGGGATATACGAATTTGCAGCTTTCTCTAGGTTCAGCCCCAATACTTGAAGATCTTATGTTAAATTGAAAAGAAGGAGTGTTATCTTCTCTATTGCTACCAAATTTAACTGGTAAAAATGATTTAGTTCTTCCGTGCGTTTTGGCAATCTCATGCTTATTAGTATCGACATCTTTATCTACAGATGTTCTTCGAGGCAATGTACAGCTCATTCTGTCTACGGATCTTCTTCGGTCAACTTCCGGCCGCTTCTGAACCTCATCACTAGTCCTGGAGCTAAGCGTGCGCTGTAATTTTCTTACTTCGGATGGAGTTAGTTGCGCTAAAAGCTGTTTTTGAATTCTTTTGGATAAACCAGGAGTTAAATAAGATAAGGCCAGTTGATCTTCTTCGCTAAGGTTTAGTTTTTTCAAGTCTAGTTCTGCCAAATTAAGGTTTTCTTGGTTGTCCGTGCACTCGCCTGCAAAAGATATTTCTTTGGTCAGATTATTTTGGCAGTGAGTTAGTCTTAAATTCAGTTCAAAACTGTAGGCTATTATTGTGTGCATATTCTTATTTTTAGGACAAAAACAACAACTAACGCTTTCATTCAAAATAGAGAATATTCAATGAAAACATCGTCTAAGCAATATTGAACTTAAATAAGACCAACATTAGGAATCCCTTAACTTTTACTACTTTTCTACTATGTAGATTTCATGCATGTTATTAATATTATAGAACTCAACAACTGTAACATAACAATATACAAAAAATACACACCTACCTTAAAACTGTGTTAGTGTGTAAATTTTTGGCACAAAACTTCGGCTGCGGCATGGAAAAGAACAAAAAAGATAAGGCAAAATTAGTAAAAACTCATGAAAAAAAAAAACGAAATAAGAGTTGAAAAAAACACACAGTGGCGTGTTAGCAGAGCGTGCAATGGACGTGATGGTAAAAAAATCTACAATATAGTTACATTTTTCAAACATAATTAATATTTTTCTTCCCCAATACGACTTTATAATTAAAATATTGTAATGCTAAGATTTGCTGAGAAATTATAGATAAATTACTAAAAAAAACATTGGTTTGATGAATTTTCTAAATAAAATGAGGTCATTGCTACATTTTTATTTGAAAGGAGGCTGAAGTACTGGAAATAACCTATTACCATGAGCAAACAATGCATAATTAAAATAAACTTAAAATTTTACTTCATAAGTAATAAAACACAGATAAAAAGTAATAATGACGATGAGGGATGATGTGTCTTTGAGACGTGTAATTCGATATATTGCTGGAGTCAAAGAAGTTTACACAAAACGAGTAAGAATTATAACTCCTTATTTTTAATAATTATCATGTAATCACCAATCGAATAGTATAAAAGTACATTCGAGGCTAATTCAGCAATTGTTGTCCCTAGCATAAAAGGTCGTCAGGTCTAGGCTAACAAATTCATCAAAAGTTTTCCTGATTCTTCTCAGATAGCTACAAACTGTGAATTTGGTATAAACTCATAGTTAACATGTGAGATGTCCTGTAGTCCCCTAAAATGATGCCGTTCATAATGCTCTTATCAATGTTAGACGAGAGAATTAAATTTTTAACAGCTATATTGTGTATTTCTATTGGCAGCTTGGAAACAATACTGCATAAAAGGAATTTGACTCAAAAGGTTATCGGCTCGATGGGTACCTAGAATATTGGATAAGACGATTCCGTGCGTTATAAGCAAGAGTAAAAAAAGCAAAGCATGGAATGGCGACATACTAATTCTTCATCACTGCGAAAATTTCGAGTCACTAAATCAATGCGAGAAGTGATGGCTACTATGTTTTAGGGAGGTGGATGTGATGATAGTCTAATTTATTACGTCCCACGTAATGAATAGTAATTAAGCTGGTGATGTTAGGAATAAAGATGATGTTCCATCACGACAACGCTCTTCCTCACACGAGTATTGTTATGACGAAGGTTTGAAATATTTTAATAATTATTATTCTATTACTAAGATTTGACTATCTATCTATAAAAATGGACTAATATTTTCGAAATATGACAATTACGTCATATCTGTGGAAACCGAATGGCCTAAAGCTCAGCAACAAAAATATAATATGCAGAGCTGCAATAAATGGAAACATTTATACTAGCCGTATTATTCAAATAAAATAAGTTTGCGTGCTTGTAAAAATGAAAATAATTGATAGACATATCTATCTAAATCTGATATCCAAAAAATCACAGTTTTAAAATAGTAAAACAGACTATTACGTCACTACTTTGAACTCCGATTAGTCACTTTAATCGATCGCTAAATTAATCATTGTCTAGAATATGCCAATGTCAGTATAAAATTAACAGATATTAATTTAGTAGTGATTAATCGGAGTTCAAAGTAGTGGTCCTTACAGAAGAGTAAACAAAAATTATTTATGATTTTTTCGGGCGGTTTGAAAATTTAGATAACAATGGATATTCTTAATTCTGGCAGTCGCTAAGAATGTTATTTCACTAGAGTTAGAAATTCTAGTAGTTGTTATAAGTGTTTTTCAAAAACCACCAATACATGTTACAGTTACTCGAAAAAAAAACGCAAAAATGATACAGGCGGATATATTTTCATATTTGGATAGATCTGTTTTAAAAACCTTGCATTATAAAGAGTTATCGTCTAAAATATGCGTAGTTTGCTATTCGGTGATTTAAGGTTTTTGATCAAACTTATTTCAGTTGCATTAACTTCTTATATTACAGACATTTTAATAGTCATGATCAAAAGGTTCTCCATTTATTGCAGGCTTCTTGGATCACACTGTAAAGTATAAAATGAGTATTACAACAGTTTCGTATTGAAATTAGATGAAATAGTTACAATAAAAAAATATTATTGCTCTTATACCTAATATAACAGGGGGTAGCGTAAAGTGAACTGTAACCTATAAGTTTAAAGCGCGCACCCATAGGCAAATATATGGAAGGACTTAAAACTAAATCACCCGGAAAGATGTGTTGTGCCTCTTATACAAATTAAAGAGCAAACTATTACATCTGAAGTGTCTGGCAAGTGTCTGATGATTGACTATGTTGCCTACAAAAATAATATCCTTTTAACACATATTTTATTTCGATGCTAGGGACAATAACTGTTGAATTAACCTAGTATTACTAAATTAGTTCTATATACACTTACACAGATTGATATTAGTTTTGTGATAAAACACCATTGCAATTTATATCAATAAACAATGAAATATAAAGCATTTTAAAAAAATCTAGTATAGAGGAGAATTATAAATATATTAAATTTAAATTTCTATATTAAGATTGCTAATCCAAATCCAGTGGATAAACGGCATAGATCGGCTATCTATGTAGTGTCGCCTTGGTAATACCATAAATTCCCTATTTAACAAGGAAGATCAAAAACTACCTAGTAATATAATTCGTCGGTAATACACCAATACCAAATAATTACAAGTTAGGATACTGAAAATTTAATGTATTATTTAACTCAGTTTTATTTGACACCTCTATCTGTAAATCAATAAATACTTGATTGATAAACGCGCGAACAATACCTCCTTCCCTTTCCCTTCCAGAACCGGTAGATTTTGTTAAATAGCACTGCAAACCACTTTTCCATTTTTGAAAATTGAAATTTAGGATTTTTTTTCTACAGTAGAAATGTCTCTTAGTAACATTATGATTCTGTTTCTTTTCCCAGATGTCAAACAATTAATCCTATTATGTAAGAATTTTCAAATTGGTATATCTATGAATCGACGATATTTGATCTGTTGCTCTTGAGATTAGTCTGCGCATTTCCTAGCAAATTATAAATCTTTTTTCATGTTGAATCCTATAAATATAGTTGTTCGTTAAAGATCTTGCTCTTGAGTAATATCAGGTTATTGTAGTTTCACTTTATCAGTGAAGCTTTAAGAAACATATATTCTTTTAACATTGCTATGCCTAAAATCCGTCATTCCTTGTATAAGAAAAATGTCTGAAATATTATATTTGCTTAGTTATTATTTTTTTTTTTTTAAATCAGTACAGTTGAATACAAACAGGATAAGCTTAAAAGCTAATTTTTGTCAGGAATATATCTTTAACGTGTTACTGTTATCCAGTTGTGTTCATGCGCCACTTCAAGTAATATATCTTCGTCACTTGTATGTTATCAACCGAATCTTAATCAGTTTTGATCTTTCACGAATACAAAGATTAGGTTTCTGGTCTCTTAAGATTTGCCAGTCACCAACGTTCCATGCGCATTGCATTACAATCACGTTCTTCTGTTTCATTGACCAATTTCGGACGCCATATGTCAAGAGCAGAATTTTAAGATTCTAACTATTAGAAATGATTTATCACTAACCCAAAAATGTTGTGTGTTTTCTAAAATAAAATATTGCAAAGGAAATATGTAGCTATGCAACACTCTTTTGTCCAGCCGAGTGCTGTACTAGCCATAACGCATTAATCTCCACGACGATGTTAGAACCAACTTTTTCAGAAAGTTTGATTTCGTAAGTTACTTTGTTTAACACTTTCTTTAGACCCTTATCTTTGTCGTCACTTAAAGAGCAAAGCGTACAAGCATACAATCACGAATACAAAAATTTTAAAGAAACAAGCTAAAATCTCTGCTTTTTCAGTGAATAGATTCAATGAGCCATACTCAATTTCGATCAATTTTTATGAGATGGCATTAAGGATAGAAAATACCATATTTCACTAAATAATTTTCTAATATTGTTTTATGTTGTTTTTACCAACAGTTTAAAAATAATCCACTTCTTTTGACCCACACTCTACTAAGATATTACCTACCTACCACGTATTGGCAAAATGTTAGTTAGGGAATTTATGGCTCTTCCACTTACAATGGTGCAAATTCACCAAACACCCATTACGATTTATAATCGACTTATTTTAAGGGCAACACTTTTCAGCGCTTAATTCAATTTTTGCAATTGGATAAAACAAAGATAAAAAATTAATACGAGAATGGTTTATTACAAATAAAGGTACAAAACAAGCCATTGGTAATAACGGGAAACTTGATAATTTATTACGAACAATAAACCATTAGCATTATGGTAGTAGAATAAATTTAGAGAATTCAAACAAAAATATAACTTCTAAGAGTCTGCAAATTAATTTAGCAGTATTGGTGTTAAGGTGTCTCTTTGTATCAACAGCGACAGCGCTAGAAAAAAAATACGAACGATAATAGCCGCACTGGCATAGCATAATGTCGTGCATGCATAGATCAGGATCAGATCAGCCTACCGAATAGTCTTGAGTAGTTTTGAGTGTTGGTGGTTGCGTGGCGGGGCAGCCGTAGCGGGTTGGCGCAGTTGGTTAGTTCCGCTGCTGGTTGGCAGCCGGCGGCGGTCCGCAGGGCACATGCACCGTCACGCGCACGCGCGCTGCAACACGCAACAACACCAGGGTCAACAACGCATGCCGAAGAGAGGGATTGGTAGTTGTCAGGTCAATGTAGCCGTATTGTACTACATCTTGACGTATATGCTTTGATAGTGAAAACCGATAAAATCATCTTAAAAATACACTACAAGGCAAACTAGAAACTTTACCTACCTAACTAGAATAAGATAACACAATGTTTTTCTATTTTGATAATGATATTTTTGAGTATTTCACTACTCGAAAATTAGTGTTAAGCTTACAAAAACCCAAAACACTCAATATGATAAGATTTCTTGTGCGTCCATAACCAAAGGAATTAAATAATATCAACCTTATACACTCAAAAAATGTACCGAACTGCGTAAGAACTAATAACGTTAGGCCATGCTACATCAAAATAAACTTGTATAATAATCTGGATAACAATATTAACATACATTTGTCTGATTTAGCAAGATACGCGGACACAAACAATAACACCTGAAACCAATTATTTTATTCACCAGCTACTTTGGGAATAAAAAGCAATAACCGTAAAGTTGCACTAGCGGTCTCCAACAATGTTGTTGTCGATTTGAGCTGATAATATGACATTACCGAACACCGCTATTGCACATCGAAATAGGTCGGGATGCCCTCAAGTCATGTTCGTCAGTTGGTGTTCGGATGTTTGCCCGTTAGAAATGAGTTCAGAAAGGCAACGCCTTGCTTTTATTAAATGATTTTTACTTCATATGACAAACGATTTTATGGTTTCTAACGTAAGGTCAATAAATAAATTGTGATTCACGTCAAGAGGTAAAATAATGTACAAAACATATTGCAATAATTTTCGAGTAGCATAATATTGCGAAAAGTCGTCAATAATTTGTGTATAAAATGTATTTTTCATTTTACTTTTATAAAACATCTTGCAAAATAAACAGATGCATACTGTAAGCAGCTAATTCCTCAGACGCCCATCTGAAACAAATTTTTATTCGGTTTAACTTGATGTTATATATCCTCTACAAAAAGTTCATTAGGGCTCTTCAGCACGAAACAGCGTCCGTAGAGGTGATACGCTCTTCGCCACTCACTTTTGAGACCAAGAAACTGTCGGCAAAAAAATCTATACATTAAAGCATTCGTCAAATTAGCGACACCTTACGTGTATATTTAGTAGAAGGGGAAATAAATCGACGAGCAAGGATTTGGCCGACCAATTTTTTTTATGTTTTCCACGCCAACCCATCGCCAAACCAGGAGAAAACAGATGAAATTGTCAGATATTTCAACCTAATTTAAGCGTATCACGAGAGCATGCTCGCAATTCTTTGTGAAATAATGTATTAGAACATTACCTCCTATAACTAGGCCAACTAGCTAATATTAAAATTAGCAGTGACGTCATCCTAAGTGGTCTATACTTTTTTGCCATAAGAAAAGCATTAAGAGGACCCCAGTAAAAGCATTAATTATTTTATCGCGCCTACTTCCGTATTTAACGTTAATTGCCACGCTGGGCGACTGGAATGTAAATTCCCATATAGACGTCATGTATCCGGTGCTGCCAGATTGGGCGCTTTATCATAATTTGAGTTACTTCTCGCTGTAGTACAGATTATTTTTCAAAGAAACGTAAAATATTCGTCTTGGATTCCAAGATTACAATTAACAATATGTTAGATACTTAATATAAAAGTTTGCGTTGGTATATTATAGTATAGTTATAATAAATATTTAAAATCCGAAAAGTAAATATATAAAAACCGGAAAGTGAAGCAATACCGGACTCAAAACCTTTAAGAAAATAAACGTTCCTACCCAATATTTTAATTATTTTGTATAAATATTTAGTTCCATTTAAAAATATAATTTCAAATGTCATTCAACAAATGCTGTAAAAATTAAAGTCCAACTAAATATAAGTTAAATAGTTTACATCCCAACCAATGTATAAAAACTAACTCTACCAACCCAGACGAACCAAATCCTGATGGTCAGAACGAGGCAATTCTACAAATTCGTAACAATATTTATTTTTTACCATTGCGCAACGACGACGCAAACGATTTAATATTTGGGCTGTCGCTAGCAGTTCCAGGATGACGAGACGGTTCTTAAAAATCTGGCAACGCTGCCTCTTGTCAGTTGTCAGTTTGCCAGCGTACTTCGACCGGTGTCTTAATTGTTTTTCGATTTCCATTGATTTTATATTTATTTCTTTATAATATCAGTACTTTATTGTTTAAATTTATGTGAACAATGCCGTCCAGATGTTGTGCCCCACGCTGTCGTGGAAACTACTCGAACGGACCTAAAGTTCATATTTTTATCTTTCCAAAAAGTGATGTGTTGCAAAAGAAATGGCTTCAAGCTATCCCGCGAGACAATTTAGTGCCCAATAAAAACACTAAAGTGTGTGAGTTACATTTTTCTGCAGGTAATATAATTTGGATTGATTCGCAACAGAATCCAAAGTCAGGTAAAATCATTACAGTAAATTTAAAATACCCTCGATTGAAGGAAAATGCCATGCCAACTATTTTTCCAAACTGCTCCAATTTTCAAAAAATGTGTTTGTTCGTAAAAGTAAAAACGAACAAAATAAGGAACTTGAGGAATTACAATTGTTGCAAGCAATACAACAAAGTAAAGAAGAGTGTAATATCCATAGAGAGGCTACCTGTTTTAAAAATTTTGAGGAGTTGTTAAAACTATTTTCAAATTTTATTGGTAAGGAAGGGTGGTTTCCAGTAAGAGCTATAGATAAAATAACTTTATTTAAGCTTGAGTATACTCCTGGTTCTATAGTAACTTGGGCGATTGTAATAAATAATAATTTAAAATTAGAAACATTTTTATATGGCCAGTATATTTCTGTTTCAATAATAAATTTAAAATCCCCATTTATAACCGGCAGTTTGGATGAATTAGAATGTTTAATCGATGTAATTGATATTATGATATCAATTCCTCTTAATAATGACCTCCCCATTACTAGTCGAACTTCCAATAACGAGAGCGAGATGAATTCGCATCAACCTGATACTGACCAAGACGAGAAAACAATTAAAAAAAAAAACGAATATTATTTTAAACCTAAAAGGATCCGATGAGTTTACACAAAATCTAAAATTTATTTCAGAACAGCTAACTTTGTTGAGTACCTCAAAAGAGAGATATCCGTATTCACCGAGCACTATTGTTTTATGTTCAATTTCGTTTACTTAAGCCCTCATTCCTATAAATATTTGCGTAATCATGCTCGTATTATTTTACCTCATCCTAACACAGTAAAATCTATTTGTAACAGATTTTTGACAGATCCCATATGGATGAAAGGCATTTTTTTAAACCTATGCTCGTAACATTTTTCAATATTTGAGTGATAAAGATAAAAATTTTATATTACTTTTTGATGAAATTCATACTGACCCCTATTTGGATTATAAGGCAGGAAACACTGTAGGAAATCAATAAATAACAGCAATACTTTAGCATCATCTGCAGTTGCATTTATGATTACAAGTCCTTGCTCAAGCCCTAAAGAAGTAATTAATACATGTCCTGTAGCTAAACTTGACTCAGAAATCTTATATACTTTTATCAAGACCATAATGGAAAATTGCTACATAGTATTTTGTACAGTTAGTGACAATAATGCAATAAATAGCAAGGCAATGAGTAATTTTTCATCACGGAATGAACTTAGTATAGTTTTCCCCCATCCAATTGCCCGAGAAAGACCATTATTTTACCTTTTTGAAACTGTTCAGTTACTAAAATGTATTTTTAACAACTGGCTCAGTTCTAAACCTGAGCAGGCATTTTTCTATCCCGATTTTGAGACAGGCCAAAAAATGTGCTTCGTTTTCAGTGGTCAAAAGCTTCATGAACTAGAACGAGACAAAATATTAAAACATGGGTATTCCCTTAGTTTAAAGGCTCTTTTTCCATCATCTATAGAAAGGCAAAATGTTAAATTAGCTCTCAAAATATATCCTTTTATTATAGAGGCTCTGAAAGGTTTTGTTAATAATTTGTCACATTCACAAGACACAGCAGAGTTTATTAATATTATATGGACCTGGTGGAGAATAGTTAATGTTAAATCCCCTCTTAAGGAACAACATTTACTAGATAAATTTCAAGAACCCTTCACCAGAGAAATACTATCAGCCTCCAACGATGATCCGAAATTTAATTTTCTGCTAAAAATCCAAAATTGGCTAGATTCTTGGCATTCACCTAATTTTTCCAATAAACTGACTCGACAAACCCACACTGCATTAAGCCATACCATTTATGGGCTACTGGAAGTGACTGAATACTGTTTAACTGAGCTTAATTAATATGACGTATGTCTTACTGGGCAAATTTCAAACGGACCCATTGGAAGGGCGGTTTGGAAAATATAGGCAATTAGCTGGTGGCCATTATCGTATCTCTGTTCGCCAGCTATATGAGTCAGAAAAAAGGCTAAGAATTAAATCTTTATTATCATTAAAATCTAAACATTATGACGATATAAATGTAAATAAATTTTTTGAACTTCCTGAATACGAACCCCCGTCATTAGACCATTAAATTCTGATTATGTTATCAATTTATTGCCCAAAATTACAATTACACAGTCTGATACAGAAGCTATAACATCTGAAATGTTCGTAATCACTTATTTAAGTGGATATTGCTGTCATATTGTTTTAAAAAAATTAAGTTGTGTATTTTGCAAAAAAAAATTAACTTTAAATGAACCTTGTGTTGTAGAAGATTCTTACAATTTAATGAATTCCGTAAGTCGTGGGACTCTTTTATATCCTCGTGAACAAGTAGTGGACGTAGTTTCAACAGCCTATATTATATTTAAAAAAGTGATTAATGAGTTCGAAGACACATTTTTAGATATTTACAATAAAAAGTCTTTTCTTTGTGAGCTGTTGTTAAACTATCTAAATCAAAACAGCCTTTTGACTCCTTTTTAAAATTGTAAAAATCACCTAAAAATTGATGTTTCAAAAAGTTTTCTTAGCAGCATTTCAAATACACTTCTTAATATTATCTTTTGTGTAAAAAGAAAAAAAGAAAACTGGATGCTTTTAATAAATAAATATTAGACCCCAATAATATACAGGTAATATACCCAATCTAACACAAAAAAGTAAAATCTGAAACCTGTATAAAGCTTTCATGTTTTATCATAAATATTTGAGTATTGCGAGGTTCTTTGGATGGAGAAAACCGAGGAGAAATACTACGAAATTTGACATTATTATTACCTATTATGACATCTTTATACCTATTGTGACATTTTACCTCTTAAATAGATTGGTGGTATCTAGTTTCAGTTTATCAAAATAGATTCTATTTTAATAAACTGGATATTCAAAGGTTTTTGCTTTGAAATTTCGTTTTCCTTCATGACTCGCAGTATTGTTTTAACCGGAAGCCCTTAAATATTATTTATGTAGGTATGCAGAAAAAGGTTAGTACTTAAACTTCAATTTAAAAAAAATGAGTAATACACATTATCAGTCATAATAGTCGTGCTTAAAGTAATATCAGCTTGTAGGAGGTCTTGTATTAGGCCAATTACGTTTCAAACTACATATAAAAAAAGTTAAATTTACAAAAAAAAGTTTTTGTTATATTTTTTCGAGATTTTTGCATCTAAAATGTGTACTTAACTGTGAAATTTTAAAAGAAATTGCACATTTCAATATACGCCTGTAAATAAGTTAAGACCACTTTTGATGACGTCACGCGTAAGCCGTCTGGCCTAGTTGCAGGACGTATTGATTAGAAGGGTGATAAAAATATTTTTTTAGGGAATATTTCTTTAACCAAGAATTGAGTTTTTTTTTATTACATGCACTAAATTCCAACGAATTGTTAAGCACCTGCAATACTGGTGAAAATAAATATTTGGGCAGGAATTCTAAAAAATCATATTCATTGGGCCACTTGTAATTGGAGGAACTCTAAATGATGAAATCATATCACTAATAAGAAAAACAGCTTGAAGAAGTGTGGATTTAGGAGAATGGCTCTCCAATTGTCCAATTTAAACGCCTTCTCATTGACCCATTAAATGAAGCATTGCCTAACAGTTGGATAACACTTGGTGGCACAGTACGATGGCTCAAGGTCGCCCGATTTTGCGCCTAGTACTTTTATGGGTTAGCATAAAGTTCTATAGTAATTCAAGAACTGGAAAACTCGTTTGCTAGTTGCTAACCATATTGATGCTCGACTACTAGCACATATCAAACGGAGATTTTTCTAGAGGTTATATCACTGTTTAATTGCGAACGTGGGAACCTTTAAGCATTCACAACAAAAAAATAATTTTAATGTGGTATTACTTTGTGTTTATACTTTAATTTCAATGTTGTTTTAGTTGTTTATTCTGTAAATAAATTGCTTACTCAAGGGCCATCTTGATGTTCATCATCTCACATTAGTTTAACACATAATTAGGTCAATCAGAAAGTTAAGTTATCTGTAATCTTTTTAATTCATAATTTTTTATATCAAACAAATTATTAACATATGGCTTGAACGTTGAGAATTTATGTGATAGTGATTAAATCTATCATAAACAACAATACAATCTGATTATACTTACAAACTAACCCAAACTAACACAATTAAAGGTATTTTGGGAAATAGGCGTTAAACAATATTTGTATTTAAAATCTAACGTTTGATTTATTTATTTTCTGTTGCATCCTTTCATTTATTTCAAATAAATTATGTACTAAAAGTTTTCCCTAGAATAATATTTCTTATGTATTATTTTTGCATGCAATTTCCTTTGTGCCAGAAAAAGTGTTCTCTCAGTATTGTATATCAAAGAAAAATAAAAAGCTTCTCAAAACTGTTTCTAAGCCGTAAATATTTTAAATTATCGAAAATAAATTTATTTAATCCTTCTAAAATACAATTATGTAATTTTGCGGCAATTCACGGCTTGTAAGATCCTCTATGGAATTTGTACCAGTCCGTATACTGTGCAGATGTTAGAAAAAGTGTTAAATAACATTCTGCTAAATAAGTATGAGTTAAATTATACTTCCGCCGCGTCGGTGACTAGTTTTATACCGAAACAAATTTAAGTAGTTTGCTTCAATTAGCAACATTACACTGAGTACGATTTTTAAGACTAACATACTACGTCAAGATGTAATTATACCCATTAAACAGTACCGTTTAGTGAACAAATTATGTTCGTATATGATCAAAATATTTAATCAAGTGTGATGTAATAATTCTACGGAAAAAGAATTTCCCATATTAAAAATTGAAAAATCGACATAAAATAAATTCGAGCATAAAGAATAAATTTACCACATATGAACATTATTTATAAAAATAACGATCCCACAAAATATTTTACTTATAAAACACACAAAATCTCTAAAAAAAATCATGTCAAAAATAAACCATTAAATAGTTGCAAAAACTATGTAGAAACTAGAGTCGTTTAAAAAATCTAATTGACACATCAAAAATGCTCTACTAACATGTGTTTACCTAAAACAATTTTATTAATTCATAACATAAGGCCAGTTTAGAAACGAAACCCTCTCGACGTTAAGTTCAAGTAATAGGAACTTATTTTAGGTAAACACAACTGTGTTACACACAGAACATTGTCTCGTTCACAACACAAACTAATCTACATCAGAAAATTAGGGGCATTAATATGAGGTGATCAAGGGGCAACTAAAGAGTGAGAAAAACATCTTGGAATATTAATTCTACGAAGAAACATAAGACAGATTTGGTTTATGTGGAATGTCGGCACTTAATTTTCTACAAATGTTGAATATAAAGAGTACCTTCAAAGTTACATCCAATATTGAGATCACAAGCAAGTATAAAAATTAAAGAGGCTATTTTGCAAAGTGCTTTAAAGGCGACAGCATTGACATCTTTGTTATTTCTTAGTGGTAATTATTTGCCTTTTACGCCACTTAGATATGGAATAGATATGACCATTTCGTTCAGATCCCAGAGTATAAATTGGCACTAAGTCTAATTTATCAACTTTAACAATGCAGGATTTGTAAAAAAAATTACGCTTGAAAATAAAAATGTTAAAAATGAAAATATAACGCTCAGAACACTACCAAGTTATGCAATAAATCAGGTGCGCAATTTGACAGGCGAGTAAAATTATAATAATAATAATAATAATATTAATAAAAATTTAACTGACGAAACATAGAAAACTACACCTAAATTCATGCAGATAGATTCACAATAGATAGGAAAGAATGAGGACGAGGATTCATATACATTCATACACTCCACGCAAACCAGATAGAAAACCTAAAAAAAAAAAAAAAAAAAAAAAAACAGTTGCAAAAAAAAATATAAACACCGCTGAATCTCACAATCTGAACCACAACGAATCAAATAGAACAATGGTCACGGTAGGAATTTCATGGAAATACATTATATAAGCAACGAATAAATCTACAAACAACACATACAAGTGGCTGCAGAACAGACGATACCCAGAAATAGAGGGCTTCATATTAGTGATAAAGGACAAGATAATAGCAGCCAAGAACTACCAAAAATACATTATGAAAAAAAGAGATAAATGACAATAAGAGTATTAAAAATACTACCGGACACAGCATAGTAGCGGAAATACACCAGGCATTAGCAGTTAAATTTAACCTGATCAACAGAAACAATATTATAATTACACACAGAACAGTATACTGGAAAATAATGGGTTTAAAGTGTACTACGATACCATACACACTGATAAAACTATATCAAATAACAGATCAGATCTCAGATTACTAGATAAAAAATAGGTACAGCGATACCAACAGACAACATCGACAAAAACCAAAAATTGCACACCCTTGTCGGAGAAGTGAAAAGGATCTGGAAAGCGGAAAGAATGCAAATCATAAGCATCACCCATAAGACCTTCACGCAACATTTAAAACAACTTCAGCTAGAGATAGAGATAATCATATAGGTAAATAGGTACTTTTTATGTTTCATATATGTGATAAAAAATATATAAAAGTAAAACTAAAAGTTTGTTAAATTGCAAAAACTTTTTAATATTCTGAGCATTATACTTTAAAATTTAACATCTTCATTTTTAGATTTTAACTTTTGGAAACGGATGTAAATTTGCCTTCCAAACGTAGTTTTTTTGAAGGTATTTTAGCTTTGTTTGAGTTAATAAATTGAACTTAGTGCCAATATGTGCCCTTAGACCTGGACCGAAACATTTTTATCTATTACCTAATCAGGTGGTGTAAAAAGCAAATATTTATCAACAGAAGATGAACTCGCTAAAATATAAAATACTTCTAAATCTTTATTGTTATTAAACTATGATTTCGAAATACTTCAAATATTATACCATTGTATGTCAACTAAAAAGGTAAAATCGAAAAATATAAATTAAAAATGTATAGATTATTTGTACGTAATAGTTTACTAGATTTATATCTACTCGATATCTTAGACCTACTTCATATAACACGTTAAGATGCGCTGCAGATGTTTTAACAAAAATGATAGATGTAATAATTGTGAAATAACACAGAAGTTAAGCTTGTATATACCATTAATTCAATTGCGTGCATCGAACAAAAATAAGCCATAGTGGTATGCCTTTTATTTAAATTATATTATTCTCCTTATTTTTTCCTCGTAGATAATAATATTCCAACAATGAACACGACTAACTAAAAACTAGCAAGGGATAGAGACACCTACCTCCCCTAGGCACTTGCGCGGTCAAAGTTCCGCTATTCTGATCGTTGAAAACGCTTTCTATGTCTGAAGCTAAGTCTCTGCTAACGCTTCTACGCCATGGTACATTGAAGGTGTTATTCGATTGCGTGCTGCTAGCTAATGGACGACTAAATGTTCTACCTAGTGATGAGTGTCTAAAAAATATGTGATTCCATTTAATCTTTCACATAATGTTTAAGTTTAAAAAATTACATCAAATTTCGAGCAAATTACATTATAAAATGCAAACAGGTTTCAAAGTAACCTGGACAAATCGGCGATATTTTAGTTAGTTTGTTAAAAAAATTTCACTTAAGTATGAGGACGTATTTTGGCATTTTCTAGTTTCATGTGCAGCTACACTCAGTATTAAATATATTATTTATTGGCATACAAGCTAATTTTTTCTTTCAAATACATAATAACTCGTTATATAGATGAAAGGGCCTAATAATAGTATTATTTATTTAGTAATGGCCCCAGCACCTACCTCTAGGAAGTAGGAACTACCATTATTGTACAAAAAGCATATATTAATGGTCATAATAATAGTTAATAAATCGGAGGTTAAATATATATCTCGCATTACGTTTTTAATGAAAATATAGCTATTAATGTAAATTTTAGAAATCTACAAAAACTTGGATTATCCATACGCATGGTCATTCAACAGCAAAGAAATATATTTTAAGATAAAATTTGCCTGAACATACACTGAAGGTCAAAGAACTTAAAATAAGCCGCTCATAAATATAAAAACACATTTATATAACGTATCGATCGAATGTATTTTCTGTTCATTAGATGCCCGTCTATTGCACTGCAAGGCAGCGGGTACTCTTTCCTACATTTTTGACATTTTCTCTTCAATATGCGTCCAAAATTGCGTGACGACTAAGAATTCAATATAGAATCCGCGCAGCTTAAGGAAGCACACCCGTGTTTATACATCATCAGAAAAGTTTATTACCGGGTGCAAGAGAGGGCATATCAATTAGTAATACAGTTTCTATTATGCAGTTTATTATTGAAGTTAAAACTTCTTTAGGCGCGTTTTGCATTTTTTCCTGGGGACTGAACTCAGTAAAGCCGTCACGCGTCACGCTCGGCGCCGTCACGCTCGGATATGTATGGCATGTTCCGTATAGGTAGAGGGCTGAAATCTTCGGGGAAAGCCGGGGTAAAAAAAAGATCCTGGACGAAAACGGGACCTAATAAAAGTCCAGAAATATTACTTTTTAGACCTAGAACTGAAAATATTATTTGTTTATGATTATTCGCCAATAATACACTTTAGCATAAAGGCTAGCACACTGCAGCAATGCATAACACCCCCCTCGATATCAAAAATCACCAGTCACTGACTTGGTCTCTGAAGCCAAAATCGAATTTGTTGGTGGATTCTGATTAGTCAGCCGAGAATGTTTTCTGATGGTGGAATTTGTCAGGTTCATTGCTGGTGGTGAAGTCATGTAATATGCAGAGAGTCTGGGCCATCTGATCCATTTGCTTGTCTTTACAGTTGATTGGTATTTCTAGAAGTTTAAATTTGGATTCAATTTACAGCCTGGGGCCAGGGTCGAACCGGTCCTATAGAGAAATTTTCAATAAAAGTGAGGTGGAAAAATAGGTGACAATTTGTCTGATCCAAACGTGAATCCTTCACAATATAGTATATACAACCGAATCGGACAACTCTTGTTCGGTGGGGTGCATGATGTTTGGCGTTAGAGAAAATGCTGTACATTGAAAATTTTGTACATTTACCCGGAGGTTTAGGATACTGCTATATACCTTTAATTATGTTCCTCACTGTACTAACCTGACTCACCTACATTAAATTCTGGAAAACATACGTCACAAACTGCTAGAAGTACTAGGGTAAAAAATTGTTTGTGCTTAAGACCACACGATAGAAGTGAAAACTTCAACAAGCGAGGTCATCGCTTGTCATAATTTCGATCCGAGCCTTCGTTGCAGAGATACAGGCGAAAAACGGATTTTACCCCAAAATCCCCCCTTAAATTAGAGCCCCGATCCCCCCGTATGGTCTAAGGTGGGCCCCCATGGGGCGCACGTACCATAAAAATTTCGACCCCGTACCTCTTCCCGTTCTCCCGAAATTAATTATTTACGTTTTTCCTTCTCCCCCCTCTCCTGGCCAAATGGGGGGTACATGGTCCCGTTTTCGTCCAGGATGTTCTTTTTACCCCGGCTACATCCCCTGAAAATTTCAGCCCCCTACCGATACGAGAACATGCCATACATATCCGAGCGTGACGGCTTTACTGAATTCAATCCCCAGGAAAAAACGCAAAACGCGTCTAATGAAGTTTTCACTTCAAAAATTTACTTCATGCCCGAAATAGGCTGACCCAACGTTTGGAGCACATTTCGCATGAGCTCAACGAAAACTCCCTCATCATTAAAATGACTCAACTGATAATTCAAATACCAAACTTCGTTTCTGACTTAACTGATAAACTTAAGAAGATTTCAAAGGTCTCAATATCTAATTATAGCAGCCTTCCATGTTTTAGATGTAGGGCTTGGCTTGAAATCTGGTTATAAAGTTTGCCATATACCAACTGAAGTTTCTCTAATGTGTTCTCTCAAAAATAAACATGCGATAACCTTCAGGTTACATCCGGTTGCAAAATACTTTTCATTATGTCTATATTATATACACAACAATTATTATTCCACGAACATAATTATTTAATTATTTTCAGCATCTGAGTGCGATGGAGAAACATGCGTGGCCGATACGTCAGATCGAATAAGAATACCTTTTCTCAAGATACGGATGTACGAAGCAGAAACCTTATTAACTAGACGAATGCATGATCTTTTAATGCCCTTTACCATTTCTGGAAAAAGTAAGCAATAAGGAGAAGGAGTGGAATCTCAAAGGGATGCGAATTCTCCGGAATCTGCAGTTTGTGATAACTCTTACTCTTCAAGCATAAATTCAACAAAACAGGATTAAAGGGAAACTAAGAAGAATATGCAGTGAAAGAGATACGATATCAAACACAGTAATAAACAGTTCAAGCGGAGTTCAGCCAGAAAGACAAGAGGAGTGGAACAACAGCAGCAGCAGGATAAATGTAAAAAAAGGAAGACACCAAAAATGTTCTGCCTTCAAGTACATTGCAAACCCAAATAAAGACCATAACAATTCCAAAATAAATACATTTTTGATATCAATCGCTCGACCCAGAAATATGTTGAGTCGAAATTTCAGGCCAAAAAGAGCGGTGGATTTGTGCAAGATAGTGATGTTACGTTCCGGACATGCATGCAATGAATCCGAAAAAAAGAGACCCAAGTTTGTCGCCTTATTTTTAGCCTCAGAAATTGAATTCAAATGATCACTAACTCTCAGCTCCCGTTGCCGTCGTTGCATTATTCACGCAAAATTCACAACCAAAACCATCCCGGATTCCAGAAACGCACTCCCATCAACTGGTTGCTGCAATTACCGCCAACAAGACCAAGAAACTGTCACTACCTTCTTCAACTTACAGATTTTTTTCCTGAAAATATATAGTTAGCAAATGCTTTTAAGCTAATTTTTTTTCTTCTACACGACAAACATTAATTTTCATTTTGTACTTTATATTCTTTTTTAGATAATAAACAGGTAAAATTGCTCTAATTTTTATTCATGTACCTCGTTTTTTTATACTCTCTCTTCTCTACCTACATGAATTTTATTCTAAACTGAAGACAAATATTCAATCAATAAGCCTCATCTATATTAATTTTTCTTAGATTTGGCATGAGATACAAATATAGATTACTCACAGTAAAGCAGTTAGAAACAAAACTTCTATAATTTTACATAGGAGTTAAACAATCTGTTTACTTCAGCATGTTTCATCTCTAAATCAAATTACGGACCTTATCAACCAAAAATTACAAATTTTACACAATCATTCAACGTGACATCAGCACCGAAAATAGACTTCCAACCTGCAGCCACGGCAAAGAAACATTTTTCCATCTTAATCAGTTGCGTTCGAGAAAAAAAGCATCTCTTGATGCTCTAAATAAGTATATTAATTTAACAGTTATTTTTAAAGTTTAAATTACAACATCCACGTTTCAATAAGCATCCAGGCTCCTTCTGTGTCAATTTTAGTGTAAGAGAAGCGTAAAACATATTTCACAATTTTTGTGTTAGAGAAGCATAGTACTCAAGCACACTTCACCTCTACCTCACCTCAGACACCTTTCAATGCTTTTGGTCGGCTCTTATATTAAAAAACGAATCGTACGTAGAAGTCCACAAAAGTAAATTTAAGGAAATGGCACGTAATAAGTAATAAAAAGTATAATTAAGATATAAGTAAATAAACCTACCGAAAGTTCTACTGCTCTAACTACGACTCACTTACATCGGTTTCTGTAATCTTCTTCTGTATATTATCTTACAGTGAGTGCTTGTAACAAGTGTACATATGTTAAATAATCAAATGTGATTCATACATAACATAATAATAATATAATTTGATAACTGCTTTTAAAAATTTTATTGAAGAAGCAAAAAAGTTGCAAATACGGAAAAAGGAGTAATTGCATTAGAATATACGATATGCAAAAATATCTACAATATTCCCACTTTTAGAACATTCCTTGTTTTATTGTTCTATTGACGTTGACGAGCAACCTGGCAAATTAGTCACTCTAAATTTAATCCTGTAAAAGTTATACCAATTGGACGCAGTGGGTCCACGAAAACATTGAGAAGCGGAAAAAGTTAAATCAAGGCACTTATCACATTAACTACCTACAAAAGCTTTTAACAACAAATTAATTAAATAAATATATGGTTCCTATGCTTGTGGCTAATTCTTCCTATCGAGTAGTAAAGAAACGGTTTCCACAAAATGGAGACTCGTCGATTGTTCTGAAAACTAACTGAAAGGTAAACCCCACGATTTAAAAAAGAAAAAAAAATTAACCAACACCGACAAACATTTTAAAACTCCTGAAGAACTGTACAAGTTATAGCAATTTCGTCACATTAAACACTCAACAGTGAGATTATCTCATGCTACTTACCTTGTCAAAGGATGGTCCATCCTATTCCAAAAGTTTGTACCATGATCAAAATGGCTTAACAATCTAGAACTTGGAAAACCTGGTCGTACTCCATCGTCCACATTTAATCTTTGAGTTAAACCTCTAACCTAAAGTAAAATAGATGTAAACATTATAGGGTAACGTTTAGGAAGCATATGCGCCGTTTGATTCGAAATACGATATAGCATAATTGAGAGAGCGACAGGGCGCTCTTCGGTTTACGAAAATGATTTTCAATTATGCAGAGTGCTCCAAAAACTGCGGATGATATAACACTGAATTTATACTATCCCATGATATACACAGAGTATCGCAATCCAAAAACTATATATATAAAGCGCTTTTCGAAGTCTTACAAACTCCAATTATGAAAAGCATGTATGAAAAAAAAATTCATAGTATTCGAAAAATGGGGATAGACTACTCCATTTCGGAAAAACCAATGTAACACATCAAAACATTTCTAAATCAAATACACAGTCAATATTACCTTGCCATATTTTAAATTATATCAGGCAATAAACTCCCAATGATGTATGATGTGATTATCCAGTCATTTAAAATACAGGGGCGCTGAGTTTGACTGTATTTTAAATTGGGGTTATGGCATGTAAATGACTATGAACGAATGCAATGAGAATCAAACGGAGCGAATAACGTTAAAGAGCATTTTTTTCTTATACCCACTCTAGCGTGACAACGGTTCGCACGCGCGAATG
This sequence comes from Pissodes strobi, assembly GCA_016904865.1. NCBI lineage: Eukaryota > Metazoa > Arthropoda > Insecta > Coleoptera > Curculionidae > Pissodes > Pissodes strobi. The sequence continues at coordinate 93,005 of MU182940.1, forward strand.
CAAATAAGCAATTCGCCGCGTTTCAAGTAAATAAACCAGAGAGAGCCCTTAGAGAATTTTTATTCCCGCTGAGATAACTACCTAAACCCAGAAACCACAGTCAGGGCTTTCAGAATTGTGATATTAAAAACAAAAAAATATATTTGTTATTTGTTTCTATAGTTTGATTTTTCTTTTTCGGGAATCTTAAAAATATGTATGTCCCAAATGCAAGAAATAATTTCTTTAAAACTTTACTGTCATGTTAACTTCCGAAAATAAGGCATTCTCGATTTTAGTGACTTCTGAGGTTTTGAAGTCGAAAAATATGAAAAAAAAAATATTGAATATTTTGCAAGCGACACTATTATAAGTTGGAAATTTGATCCACTTTTCAAAAAATCGACACGCCGAACCTACTGATCATTAATATCTCATTTAGTTAAGGTATATGTCATGATACATAAATATGGGGTGAGAAAGTTTTGAGTTAATGTCTCCTTTTTGCTGTCAGGGCTAATCTGGACGGAACCAACATCTTATCGTGGGTTCCGAACCACGGTTCTCCATGATCACTTTAAACAAAGCCATGCCCCCCTTGCACTTGCCTGCCGGGTCAGACCCGGCGTGTTTCCACAATGTGGAGAGCAGTTTTATTCACTGCGCCGCATAATGAGGGAGTTCCATCAAATTTTTTTATTGCTTATTTCGATAGCCCATGAAAAATAAGTGGACGTGTTTTTTCTTTTTTTTCATAAGTCGAAAAATGAGGCAGATAGAACTCCTTGACATGTGCTTATAACATCACAATGCACATGAATTATTACGTCGCACCATGCCTAGTACATCTATATATACAAAACTAAGAACTGGCATAGCTCTCGTAATAATCATCTTTAGTGGAAATAAAAAAACACGTATCGATTTATTTTTCACTAATCTATACTTTGCAATAAAAAATAATCAGTTTAATTTTTCAGGAGACTTCCTCATTATATAGACAAATATATTTCGATTTTTTCATTCTTCTTTAATTTGATATAATAACTGATCAGCTTGTGCATTATTAAAATTCACAACTCTATCGTTTTGATGATACATAACAAACCAACGTTATTTTTTTCCAAATGTTTGAATAACTAGATGGATATATTTCACATACACAAGACCTAATAAGAAAGTTGAAAAAAATGTTACGTCTTGCCACCGCCACATTCAAATTAATGCAACAAATAAGTGAACCATTACTGCATATCAAAATTAGATAGTGGCCGTCATAGTGGAACACACAAAAGGTAGTGGCTATTAGTTATTATTAATGATGTGGAACAAAGATTCACTGCTTTGACATAACATTATGGCCTATTTTAATAATTGATGCTATAAAACTAGACAATGCTGCAAAAAGTTATGTTTAATTTTTATTGCACCTCTTTTGTATTAGACAGATTTGACGATATTCTAGTAAAGATGAGGCACATTGGATGAAAAAGGTATAAGTATGCATTAAAGTAAGATAATTAAAAAAAATTATCCTTACTCTAGATAACAAAGTCGAGAACAGGTTTTCGGCAGTCAAAATTTCGAATCCATCATCGTCGTCTTCTTCTCCTGAACTAACAGAGTCGTTGTGCTCAAGCGTTGCCCTTTTAGGCCTTATTCTCCTACAAAACATACAATCTATAACATAGCGAAACCAAATTATAATCAACTATGTATAAATACAGATTTATATTTCTGCTGATATTTACGTATATATAACTTCAATATAAATTAAGTATTGATATTCCATATCACGTCGAAAATATTTTTTTTATACAAAGGCACACAATAGTATATTATTTTATATGGAGGAAAAGTAATACTTTTCATGGCGCGCTCGTGTTTAACAGCCGAACGGAGTGAGGCTGGTAATAGAGAGCAAGCCATGAAAAGTAACTTTTCCTCCAAATAAAATATGCTGTTTTTTCTTCAAATGTCGACAAATTAATGCAAAAAGTCTCTTTTTAATAGTAATAATAATTATTATTAAAGATAAGTGGGTTCGCAAGGCGGCTTAGACCGGTGCGGTGTCGGTGAATAGGCTCAGGTTGTTGCTATAGTAATGTAACAAAAAGCTGTCAGTGGACACTGTCAACAATAATTATATTTTTAAAATTGCGTTTTCGATTGCGTTTTAATTCCGTATTGATAAGCAGTTATTGAGTAAGTTCGATTAAATAATAACCAATTTGTTCCTAAATTAGTGATTTTTAGAAATGCAGTCACACATTGAGTGATAAATACAAATTTTAGTTTAATAACTCTTGAGTTGTTGACGCTTATTTTGATGTTTGTTTGTATTGCATCTATGTTGCTATGATAACACTTTTACCTCCGCCGGCGGAAAAGTGAAAAGTAAAGCTCCGGCGGAGGAAAAACGAAACTTCACTGCCGCCTACACAGTCGGGTAATGACGGATTTACTGACGTTTGAAGAAAAAAACATATCCAATCACAATATATTTTATACTTTGAGTCAGCCAACATAATCACTAATGGAATCTTTCTCGTCCTAATTTTTAATATATTAGATCATTTGACCATTATACATTTATACCCTCATATGCCTTTGACAATTCTAAACAAACGACGAATGCAAACACCTTTTTCGAAAGGTGTGTATTATAAGAAACTAAAAAGTATCATGATAATTAAATAAGTTTACATTAAATTCATAGTGTAGAAGTCGCCCATACATTCTTATTTTAAACACTTTAAACTGGTAAATTAACATGTATTCCTACCTACCTAATACATATTCATACCTTAATCGATGCATATGTTGGAAATTGTCCTTTTTAGAATCTTCATTATCACTGTCTTTTCCGAACGAACTGTGCCTATGAAGAGTAGCAAACGGAGATTCATCTTCCGATTCTCTATCATTAAGAAGGGAACTAAAAATTAAATAGTTACATAATACCAAACAATAAATGCATACCACAAGGGAACATTAATATTTTCAAGGGAATATCTAGCGCGATGACAAGTTCACAACATTAGTTGATCAAAGTGCTTATTTGGCAGCAAAACCTCAGTGTGGCGGATCTTAAACGGCGTACAAAAGGTATTAAAGATGAACAGATAGACGTGGGGAAAATCGATATTGCAACTAACTTGTCATCCAATTGGGCTTCAATAAATTCAAGGTATTAGTAATAAAAATTCCTCTGGTGATCACGATCTTTCAGCGCTTGGTGTCTTGGCTTTTAAGACCATGGGTTTGAGGCAATGTTCAGAATTGATTGGAGTATGGAACAGTGATTTCATTGCACACTGTTAATGCTATGTTCTTGCCCTCAAACTTTCCGACCAATCTTGCATGTTTTGTTGATATTTAGTTATTATATTAACGTGTACAACATCTGAATTGGTTACATCACAGGACTAAAGCTTTACTTAAATGAACTAAAGTTAAATGGTCTTTTTTGGCCAAAGTCTCAAATTTATCACGACTTATATTAAAGAAGCCAAACTATAATATTTATTTACAGTAGCCGAAATCTGGTTGATTGGACTAAAAAAGAGGTAACAAGTATGACAACCAAAGAAATCATCCATATTTCTCTAAGATACTGACTTTGTTTACGTAGAATAAAACACAAAAACAAATCTCCGAATCTACAGTATCTTTATGTAAAAAAATTGTTGATTTAGGTTACATGTTTCATGCACAGTCATTAAGTGTTTGTGTTGGTGTGACCCGGTCTGATGATGCTCTTAAAGCGAAACCTGTAACCTAAATCAACAATTTTTTGACATAAAGATACTGTAGATTTGGAAATTTGTTTTTGTGTTTTATTCTACTTAAGTATGACAATAATTGATTGATTACGAGTTTGATAACTAGGGATGTGAGATTGAAAATAGTCCAGATATTCTAGTCTCTTAATAAGGTTATTGAATACTTTGAATGCAAAGCAAACATTGTAATATCTTTTGTGAGCAAGCGTGGTCAGATCCAAGTAAGACATCGTCTGGCAATCACTAAGATGAATCCCAGTTTTCAATATAAAGTATGTCTCGCATAGTTAATGAATTTAGGGTCGAGTTTCGAGCATATTTATAGAGATCCTGGCAACAAGGACACCAGACTTTTGCGAAATCCAATATGGACCTTACCAGGGAAGTATATAAAGATTTTAGAATAAAAATGTTAATAAAGTCTCTACTAGGTAGCCTAATAAAGCCTAACATTTTATTTACCCTACCTTTTCAAAAAGTGCAGAACATGTCAGTGTAGTATCCAGATATACGCTAAGATCTTTAACAGTGGACTATTCCTTTTATGAAATTATTTATAGTGTACTGAGCAAGGACTATTATTCACTTTAATCTGGAGAACCTTATAAAACAAAACTCATCGATGTTAAGGAGAACACGATGTCAATGTCATTCTGTAAGGCGATTATGCCCTGATGAGTTAAAATAGTCGTAAATCTTTTCATATCAGCAGCAAACAATAAGAAATTTGTGGGCCTTATCAAAAGCCTTGCTACTCAGTGCAAATTGCGTGTTTCAACGCTCCTATTTTATTAAATGAACTGTAGATGAAGTTAGTAGGTGTCGACAGGACGGCCGGAATAAAGCCATTTGTTGAAATTTAATGATTCTAAATACACCAGTCAGGAAAGTAGCAATACACTGCTCAAATATTATCGGTATAGCCGAAAGGATTACCATTGTCTGTAATTTTTTACGTCATTTCTACTGCCTGACTTACGAATAGGAGAAAATGTAACGCCTCCCAAACATGGGAAGACAGCATAGGTAAGGGCTTTGAAAAATATGTAATACAGAGAAAGGTAAATAAAACAACAGTCTATTAGGAATACCTTGCAAATATCTAGCTCAAACGCTTTTTCAGTATAGGAAGGGCCGATGTTGATCAGATATTGCTTCAAAGCTTGCAGAAACGCCGTCGGCGTTAAGAAAGGTTCTGGTATTGTAGACAGATGGGAGAAAAAATGTGGTTGGGTTGGCAATGACATCGTATTTAAGGATTTCCTTCTGGCGTACTTTATTCTGGGTATTTTACAGTGAAACGGACAAGACATGAACTGAGAAAGCCAGCAGCTCATATCATCCACGTCACCCTGAGCGCATTATTTATCTATCACAAAACCTCTGTTGAATTTGTTTGTGCTTTTCTTTTAAAGCAGTAGTTTACACTACTCTTTGTCCCAATGAGGCTACTGATATTATTTTTCTTTTGTTAACCTCATTCGTCGGACTGATATTTCTCTTCAAATGCCTTCACCTTCTTTAATGAAAAACTCTTTGTTTCATGAAAGGAATAATTAAAGTACTTACACTTTTAATTTTCACTAGACTTTAAATTACAATATATATATATATTCTTAAATTTGATTATTCTGAGTATTTTAAATATGTATTGCAAATTCAAATCCTTTTATTATGAATGAATAAATGATACACAATAATTATCCTGTAACTATTGATAATCACATTTCTGCTTTTATTTTTGGTAAAAAGCACCTAAGTATGGGATACACGTATGTGCCTTTTATGTTCTATAAATATTTAGTATCTACATACATAGTATAATTATTGCAAAATGCCCTTAATCTAGTCTAATAAAATAGTAGAAGCAAAAACATAATTTAATGAGAACGCAAAAGAGAAATGACATACACACAGTATTTCAACATCACACAAACACAATACATCACCAAACTAGGCTAGATACTATATAGCATAAATGTAATATTTTTCAAAACAATTGTAGGAAAAGTTGGGTGTTTTTCAGAAAGTATTTTTTAAAGCTGTACTTGAAGCGATTTTTTTTGTCTTAGCATTCTTATTTGTAATGGGATTTTATTATACAGTTTTGGGCCCAGATATCTAACAAAATGTTGCTCGGTGTTATTTCCACACAATGCTACATTAAACAGACCATTATGAATGCCTCTAGTGCCATACTGATGAGATATGTTTTCATATTTTTTATGATCATGTATAAAGTTACATACTGTAACAACATATACACTTTCTGGTTGAGGATTTCATTTGTATACAAAAGGATCGTTGGAAACAGCCTGGGTTTTTTCAGAATGAAGTTGACAATATAATTTTGTACTCGTTTGTAGCTTCGTTCACAAGTTTGTACGTCCTTTTAATATCTCCTGTACTGTTCCTTATTTTGTCTCTATAGTAATTGTTTTGGTATCGTTTATTAGTTTTTTTAATGCATTCCTGTAACTTTTATAATCTTGAATTTTGTCAGTTGTTGAATTCTTTGTCAATCCTTTTCTTAATTTATCTCTGTGTTTTATAGATTTTGTTATACCGTTTGTTATTCAAGGTTTTATTTGGTTGTATTTTTGGTAATGACCAGAAATGTATAACTCTATTTATAGACCTGACGAGGGCGTTCGGCACAGTATCGCACTCCATGCTGTTGGGTGTGCTAGAGAGGTATGGGGTGAGGGGTGTAGCTTTGGATGTCTTTGCCAGCTATCTACGGGACCGTATCTTCATGATTTAGGCACTCGCCAACCCCGTCAACAAACTCATATATGGCACTAGAAGTGCGCGCTACTTCGATTAATCCAAACTGATTTTTGGAAAGTACACCATTTATATTGAAAAACCAACAACTCTTGTTTTAAGGCATTTTTAGCAAATTTTTGCCAAATTAGAGATTACACTTATAGGCCTGTAATTACTACGTCGGCTTTATCGCCAGACTTATAGACTGAAGTAAATATTAATGTTTTAAAACAAGTGGAGACGATCCAAGTTTTGACAATTTGATTTATAATATGCACAAGTGTAAGTTATTTATGTAAAAATTTTATGGTTTTTGAAGATATTTGATCAAATCCAAAAGAACAGTTATTTTTTAAACTAGCTATAATTCTGATTACTTCAATTTCATTTGTAGGTCTGAGATAAATGGATGAGGCAGATTTTCTTGACTCCATTTTAAAAGAATTAGTAGGAATATCAATGCTATCTGACATGGATTTACCTATATTTACAAAATATTCATTGCAAATATCTGTTATTTCTTTCTGATTTGTTATATTTTGACCATTATGTTGTATTTTTGTCAGTGGTAGTTTTGTTTTGTTTTCATTTGTAGCTTTGTTCACAAGTTTATACGTCCTTTTAATATCTCCTGTACTATCCCTTATTTTGTCTCTATAGTAATTGTTTTGGTATCGTTTATTAGTTTTTTTAATGCATTCCTGCAATTTTTATAATCTTGAATTTTGTCAGTTGTTGAATTCTTTGTCAATCCTTTTTTTAATTTATCTCTGTGTTTTATAGATTTTATTATACCGTTTGTTAATCATTTTGTTGTATTTTTGTTTAATTTCTATAGTTTGCTCAGCCTTTTTGGTAATATCAGTAATAGCATCAATCAAAAAATTCGTTGCTTCCTGAGGAAAATTCAGAGTATTGCTTCAGTCAACAATACCTTTAATACTTCATAATTTATTTAATTTATTTTTTTATAGGAGTGAGAGTTGTTAACGCCATTTACATTATTGTTATTGTTATTATTGCTGCCCTTTGGATTATTTGAGATTATCAGAGTAGTAGCATAAGGGTCGATTATGTCGTCTAATATTATAAATGAGTCAATATTTTGAGTATTTAATTTTAGCTTGTTTCTCAAAAGACGTGGTCTAGACAAGAGTTGGACGCCTCTCTTGTGACGTTTGAATTCATCACAGCCATATACTTCATTACCATACGATCATCACTCTTCAAAAGATTTACATTTATATCACTCAAAAAAACATCAACAAATTATTTTGCGAATCAGATAAAAATTTCTCATCAATAAAGTGATCGGTATTTGAAGAGGGTGAACTGTAAACAGCATATACATGGTAGTTACAAAAGATATTTTGAAGAATAATTTTAGTTACCGTAATGCCTGATCTCTCAGGCTTTAAATCTTCAAAAACTGGGCTTATAGGATTTTTTTATAAAGATAACTAAGCCGTCAAATTTGTTGAAATTGGCACAGTTATAGTAAAAGCTATATCCAGGTATATTAAACTGAGATGTGGGTTCGAGCTTGTGAGATTCACTCAACAGTATAATATCATAGAAATAAAGTTTATAAGTTTCTAGAAACGTTAAAAGGTTTTCAAAATTTGTTTTAATGCCGCATATGTTTAAATGAAAAATGCTAACATGGATATCTTTATCGCTTACTATTTGTCGGAAACTGGTCGGATCCACCATCTTGCTGCTATTATGTTCTTATTCTATTTCTTCTAAAATTTGTATTTCAAGGTTAGCCATAATTAATCCGTGATCTGGCTATCTCTAGAAATTATTTATAACTCGGGCAGCTCCAGTCTCCAGCTTCGTGTGCGATGTTATATTGTGTGCCATACTTTTCATTGCTGCACATTTCCTACATGTTATCTGGTTTTTGCAGTTTTTGCTTTTGTGATGGTATAGTTGGCATTTGTAGCACTTGAGCACGCTTATGTCCTCATAGACCGCAAAACGTTGCCATCCCAGGTAGACCCTTTTGATAGCCATTAGGCTGTGAAAGAGTTTTGGAGAGCACTCAGCAAACAGAGTTTTTGATGATTTTTGTTCAATATGTTTGACGTAAGTTATCTTAAAATATTCATCAACCGTGAAAATGGAGTTCTGCCTCTTGAGTTGAGCTTCAAATTCCTCCTCCGTACAGTTTAATGTTACGCCTGGTATCTTGATTTTCGGGTTTCTTAGAGAAGTCTCCACAATGTCATATCCGTCTTGAAGAGATTTGTTTGCTGCCAATTTAATTTTCTCCAAATCCACAGCCGAAGGAAATTTAAGTATTATGTTTCCATTTGACAGCTCTCGCTTGCTCTTTACTCTTGCCCCGATTTTATCAGGCTTTATCATTCCCTCCACATCCAGGAGAGTTTGCTTCCCATTTTGTAGTTTTTGAGCCTTATCAGAATATTGGGTAAATTTTCGGGCCGCGATGAAGGCTTCTTGGTTGCTGCGGTCGCTATCTGTGCATACGTGTTGTGACTCACGTTACGATTTTGAATTGTATTTTTTATGTCCATTATCTTCTCATTAATCTTTTCAGCCCCTTCTCGAGTAGTTGCTTATTGCGGTTTTGCTGCTGCATAAGTGATTTAAGTTTCGTTCTACATACTTTACACATCCAGAACAGCATATCTGAGATATCCTTTTGTATTTACTTGTTGTTATTCCACTCGATTGGCATTCATCCTCGCAGTACATCCCATCATCGCCGTCCAACACTGTTCCTTGGAAAACTCTACACTATAAGCGTCCTCTTCACTGTCGCTCAATGTTATATTTTAAATAAGTTGGTCTCGAAATCGGTTATTCACAATTTTAAACAGCTAAGCAGCCCTTGTTGCATTTAAAGTAATGGATCCGATATTACAATATTTGAGCAGTCCTGGTACAAACAGTCACTGATAAAAGGAGTTGTTTTTAGATCGATGTGAACGTTTTTACAAAGAATAACAAAAAAATATATGTTCAATTCCACTATTGCCTTGGCAATTAGATCCACTATATTTTGCAATTTAGACACGATCTACCGCATTTGAAGAGACAAATACAACGCACAGAGTCCCAGAACAATTTAATCTATCACTGTTTCAACATTTCATAATTTAAACCACAATTTAGCCCAGAAATATACAGATGTTTACAGAGCACATCAGACCCAATTCACTTTATACATAATATATGCATATATTTTTTTAAGAATATTTTGCCTTGTCTTCAGCCCTAATTTATTTATTTTAGCATACATTAATTTTATCTGCTTAGTAATACTTACTTCAACTTCCTGGCTCCTCGACCAAACTTAGGCTTACTCCTGTTCGTCATGGTACTAGTAGTGCTTGCAGTATCACTTGGCTCCAAGCTACCAGCTCTAGGAGTGACATAACCTATTTAAAAATGATCAGTAAGATATATAGAGGTGCAAAAAAGTGAGGGAAAAGCGAATTATACGCGAAACAGGAAATTTCGCAAATACGTTGCGATCGTCGTCGTCGATGGTATTTAAAATGTTTTTATATTTTAAAAATGTTCTTAAGTATATCTGGCCAGCGTCTCGACATTTGTTCCCGCAAGCCAACAGTTTTTGAGATATAGCTGGAGTCCTCTCTTATTTGGCTTCCCGGTACAGATCCGTCGCTGTGATTACGTGAAGTACGAGGTAAAGTATATCAGACGCTTCATACCTCCTCCTTCAACAGCAATTGGAATAATATATTCTCTAGGCGATTTCTTGATGGGTTCTCCGGTAGACGTGGTCTCCGAATCAGAGTCTTGGGTCGACTGCCTTGAGAGGCTGTTTGATCTAAAACAATTGAAAGGAAATTTCGGATAACTAATATATGGAACTTCACCTGATTAGTTTGGGTTATTGACCACATCATAAATTGAGAATATAATATTATGAATATAATTTTGAACTCTGTACTTCATCCTTAAGTATTAACAATAATAATAAAATATATAAAACACAAGAATTAATCGAAACCCACCTCTGGGATATGTTAGACTTCTGTGATTGGAAGGGCCGTGGCATAGGTGGTTTGGCAGGTGGCGACTGAACAGATTCCCTTCCGTTCTGTATTTTCTCGAAAGCAATTGGAATTATTCTTTCCTTAGACGACCTATCGTCAATACCCCTATGACAAGGATTTGATTAATATAATAAGCCTAATATCTATTTTATTGTCCGTTTATTATCTAACCATGGACCAGATATTAATCTCTAACAAAAAATGGTATCAATCTACAATTTCTTTATTCTTGGATTGCATCTTATTACTAAAATTATATTTTCAGAAATAATTTTTAGTTCATACCTATAATCTACTGATGGCGATTTAGCTCCACCCACCGGAACTAAAACTTCATTTCGAGCCTGCGACGGGGCTTCCACATTATGAGCAACCTCAGTTTTGAATTCCATTTGAGCTGGTTTTGGAGTGGGATAGTTAATTTGTATTTGAGCTTTCGTGGTTTTTCTAAACGTAATAAATCACTCAATATAATACTCTAAAATGCCTTGCTTATACCTGCAGCAATTCTCTATTACATCAATTATTAAATTCAATTATATATGAATTTAAAGGTTTTTTATCTACAATAGTATAATAAACTAAATCATAATAACTGTTTGTATATCTAGTTTTGAGTTTCCAAGTACACAACATATTATTAAATGTAATATCTACGTTTCTCAACACATAATTTGCATAGACAGAAGTCTGAATCAAAAATAAGTACTTGACTTCTAGTAGGTTTTACTAACCTTCTTGGCAATGTAGCACTTTTAAGCGTGATTTCAGCGCTACTTGTTTGTGGCTCATCTCCACTTGGCTGAACTAGTTCCTCTTTTACCTACAATTGAATCATATTAATTTGGTTATACTATTTTTCCTTGATGGTATACCTGTTTTGCTTCATTTGCAACCAATTTATTTTCATAGCATGGCCTTACAAATGGCTTGGGTCCCGCATTTTGAATGGGTGGGCTAAGTGGACCAATTGTTCCTATGTTACCTGAAGCTGATCTGCCGCTAACCTAAGTCAAAGCAGTTCAATTAAAGATAATAACGTGATTCTGGTTATAAGTTTATTGAATTTGATGAATATACATTCACTAAACTGTTTTTAAATTTATTCATAGGATCACGGCTATATGTTTGAATTTAGAAATAATTAACGGGTATTCAGCCAATAAGGTTTATTAAAAGATGATTTGTTTTGTCCAAGCTTTCGGTCAGTATAGCGTGATCTTCGTCAGGGCTAAAAATTATTTTATATACTAATGTACAATATATAACAATTTTGTGGCAACTTACAATCAAAACTAGTTGAACTCAATTTTGGCAATTATAACATTTTAAAAATATTGCAAAAAATTGGTAAAATATAAGAATAACCTATAGAACTACATAAAATGTCAAAGTCAATCTACTTTGTTTCAAAATAAATAATTTACGAGGTGTTAAAGGAATACTTGATATTTGATGTTAATTTAGTAATAATGGCAAGTCTTATGTCACTTTTATGTCCAGAAATTCCATATTTTAGATTTTGTGATGTTTGTCCAATATACTTTTTATCACAATTATTACATGGAATTGAATATACTAAATTTGGGTAATTAAGCAATAGTTTTATCTTTTAATTTTGAATATAAAATACCAACCGATTTAACATTTTCAGCGGTAATTTTACAGGTTCATTTCTAAACATTTTAATGATTTTCGGAGTAAGTTCTTTGATATATGGAAAAGAAGCATAATAAACATTTGAAATATCATTATTTATGTTATCATGAATATTATCGTTGATGTTATTAATTCTAATGTTAAAAAGCGATTTTGAAGTAGGATGCACTAGGTTTATTATTCTATTTTTTAAAGCTAAACCTAAATTAATTTTCATTTTATTACTATGATAAGAAAAATAATGTAAATATCTTTTAGAGTGGACAGGTTTTAAATACCAATCGGTAATTAGAATAGTATTGTTTTGTTTAATTATCATTGTATCTAAAAAAGGTATTTGATTGTTTACTTCTTTTTCAATCGTGAATTGTAATTTTGGGTGGTAATTATTAAGAACTAAAAGAATTTAATTTATTTTGTCACTAGAAATACAACAAATAATATCATACAAATGTTTTAATAAAATTTGGTTGAAAAGTTAAATTTTCTAAACATTGATCTAATAAATCATCCATTACATATTGGGCAATGATTGGAGAAATAGAACTACCCATTGGGGTTCCAAAAACTTGTTTATAAAATTTAATATTAAAACAAAAATTATAAGAATTGAAGATAAAGTTTATTCTTTTAATAAACATATCATTTGATATATTACAATTTACAGATATACTGATCCAATGTCTTGATACTACTGATTACTAAATTGATTGGTATGTTGGTAAAGAATGATTTAACGTCTAGACTGATTAATGTATGATTTTCAGGTATTAATTTGTTATTAATAAATTGTGAAAAATTGAAGTTGTCAAAATATTGGATATGAAATCTGTTAACTTTTTATGAGGTGCTTCTATACAAGAAAATCAATAGAAAATAATATTAATAATCTAGTTACAACTATATTTAAGGCAAATATGATTGACGAAATTATATAAAAAAAACTGTAGAATTACAATTCAATATGTCCAAAATTTTATGGAATACCTAAAATTCATAAACCTACTCTAGTTTTAAGACCAATTGTTTCTTGTATAGAAGCACCTAATACAAAATTTACAGATTTCATATCCAATATTTTGAACACTTCATACAATAAATCTAATAGCTATTATATTAAAGATTCTTTTGAATTTTGAAAATTTATTAATAACAAATGAATACCTGAAAATCATACATTAATCAGTCTAAACGTTAAATCACTCTTTACCAACATACCAATCAATTTAGTAATCAATAGTATCAATAAACATTGGATCAGTATATCTGTAAATTGTAATATATCAAATGATATGTTTATTAAAATAATAAACTTTATGTTCAATTCTAATCATTTTTGTTTTAATAATAATATTTATAAACAAATTTTTGGAACCCCAATGGGTATTTCTATTTCTCCAATCATTGCCCAATATGTAATGTATGATTTATTAGATCAATGTGTAGAAAATTTAACTTTTCAACCAAATTTTATTAAAAAATTTGATGATATTATTTGTTGTATTCCTAGTGACAAAATAAATGAAATTCTTTCAGTTTTTAATAATACCACCCAAAATTACAATTCACGATTGAAAGAGAAGTAACCAATCAAATACCTTTTTTAGATACAATGATAATTAAACACATCAATAATATTTTAATTACCGATTGGTATTTAAAACATGTCCACTCTAAAAAATATTTAAATTATTTTTCTTATCATAGTAATAAAATGAAAATTAATTTAGATTTAGCTTTAAAAAATAGAATAATAAATCTAGTGCATCCTACTTTAATCAATACAAATATACACATCCTTGTAGATAATGGTTATCCATTAAATTTAAAAAAAAAATGCTTTTTAACATTAGAATTAATAAAATCAACAATAATATTCATGATAACATAAATAATGGTATTTCAAATGTTTATTATGCTTCTTTTCCATATATCAAAAAACTTACTCCGAAAATCATTAAAATTTTTAGAAACGAACCTGTAAAATTAGCGCTAAAAAATGTTAAGTCAATTAGTAATTTATATTCAAAATTAAAAGATAAAACTATTGGTTTAAATTACTCAAATTTAGTATAAAGATGCATACAAAAATAGATATACGGATCTAATGGTAAGTTCTCTGTCGCTCCGACCTTAGCACCATCTATGAGAAGCTTTACAAAGATGGCAAACGATAGATGTCGCCAAACGTGCGAATAAAGATTAAAGCAAACGAAAATATCTATAAATAGACAAGCGGACAAGCGCGTCGAGACACAGGTGCTTTTCACCGGGTGGACTATGAAAATTTTTCTAATTGAGAGTAATTTGTCAGTTTTTTCTATATATTTTTTTAAAGAGCTTTGTCATAAAATGTTCTTGGATAGATGCTTGAGGCGGTATGAAATTATATGTAGGATTAGACGCTAGCGCCTGAACTTTTCTGCCTCTCTTGCCGGTGACTTCGGTGGCATTCGGATATATTGCGTGGCGCCTGCATTTTTATCCATGTGTATAGGATGCAATCAAATGCTTGCAACTGCACTGATGGTCCAGTGGTTTGGATGTGATAGTTTAGTCTGTGATACGGCGTCCCGCGTTCGGTTCCCGTCTGTGGCAAGAGATTTTTTTTAAGGTTATGTTTGTTTCTTTTTGTAAATAAACTTGGGTGATTTCTGATAGTTTTCGGTCAGTTTTATCTCGTTGAGCCCCGTTGCGAGCGAAGGGCCATACGTAAAGTGAAATATTAGACATTTTCAAAAATAGTAAAACCGATTATATCCGAATGCCACCGGCAAGAGAGGCAAAAAAGTTGGGGCGCTAGCGTCTTGTATATTTAGGTGGACGATATGAGTTTTTTAGGAAACAAAAAGGAAAATGCAAGAAACGCTAGGTTGTACGGATTACTTTACTCTAGTTACTTTTTTTGAAGTGAAACTTCTTTAGCGAGGGTAAAGTCAGAAAAAATGAAACGCTTATCAAGAAACGCCCCCTTATTAAGCAGTATAGCTAGAGGGCTGACATTTTCAGGGCATGCAGCCTGGGTAAAATTAGGATCCTGGACGAAAACTTGACCACGCATCCCCCCCGTTTATTAAGGTCGGAATTTTTATGGTAGGTGCCTCATGGGGGGCTACCTTTGTACATATGGGGGTACCGGAGCTCTAATTTAGCGAGGAATTTTTGGGAAAAAAACTGTTTTTTGCCGATATCTCTGCAACGGAGCCTCGGATCGAAAATCTAACAAGCGATAACCCCGTTTCAAGCGTCATAAGTGGGGGGAGAATTATACCTCACTTCCCCCCTCCCCAGATACCTCAAAATTTTAGAAAAATGGGAAGAAATTAAAAAAAACGTAAAAAATTGTTCGGAAAGTTAATAAAAGTACTATAAAACGAACTCAGAAAAAAACTAGTAAAAAAAAAGGCTAGAGAAACGCGGTTTTCGGTGAAAAAAAGGCGAAGGCTAGCTACGAGGTCGGAGATGGCAAAAATGATAAGAAAAAATCATTTATTTAAACTTTTTTTTCTTAAAAAAATGGGAAAAATTTAAAAGAAGGTAAAAAAAAGTTCGGTAGTTCAGAAAGAAAGAAAGAAGAAGAAAAAATTAATTTCGAACCCGTAAAATATTGTTCGGAAGGTTAATAAAAGTATTATAAAACCACAT
>MU182940.1:108906-130127 GCA_016904865.1 Pissodes strobi
TTAATAAAAGTATTATAAAACGAAATAAAAAATATTAATAAAAAAAAAAGTTAGAGAACGCGGTTTTTGGCGAAAAAAATTGAAAAAAAAAGCAATTTTTTTTATTCAAAATTGTCGAAACCGAGGGCAAAAGTTGAGAATAACTTCGAAAAAGACTCGATTCCAAATATCTCTTTCAGAAGTTTCACTTCAGTTGTGTGCTTATAAAGGTGAGGCACATATTTTATTTAAGTAACAAAAAATAACATCGACTCATCTGAAGTCAGTTTTTGTTTACTTAAACAAAATATATTTTCGAACATGTTACTATTTTACACACAAGTTTTATCTAAGAGATATGATAAATAAGGAAGAATAGGATAACGCAGCATATACATTCTTCTCGATCGAGCAGTAAAATAAAATATTGTTCTACTTATTTTTTCTTTTGCAAAAATTGTCTATTATAGTTTCACAGTGTTTGCGCTATTACTGACACTAGTCAGGTTTGTTATTCAAATTATCTAATACTAATTATGCAGCAACCTGAAAAATTTTCATCGATGTGAACTAGTAAATCGATTTTTCCGATCGGCGAGGCCGCATATTATAGTCTCGTGTATTATATTTATCAATTTTGAATAATTAAAATAAAAGAATGCAAACAAATCGTCAGTTTAAAAGAAGATAGGAGACATATTCCGACACAGAACTAAAAATAATGTAGGTACCTATATGATATATTTTACACCAAAAGAAGTCTGCCTAGGAAAACATTGATGAAAATTAACTATGGTATGGACTCAGAACAAACAATATAGGATTTCGGAAATGGTTGCAGATAGAGTGATGGTTGCGTACTTTTAAGCCCAATACATATTTTGTTGCAAAGAAAACAGATTTTTTTATTCGTTTTTGAGGTTTTTGATAAAACATAAATTATGCCAATTCGGTTTTTACTAATTCCTAGCCTAATTGAAAAATATATAATTATGATTGGAGATCACATTCATTCAAACCAAAGAATAATAAGTCTTTGACACCCTGTATCTCATAAACGAAGCGTTTCCGGACTTATGTTTATAGAAACTTTATCAATTTGAGGAGTACTATCTTCCCTAAATAATTTACCCCAGTTCGATAACACCTTGATGTAAAACACGAATAATCAATATACATTTATCTTTATAAGTTTTATAAAATACCTAATTTCCCCTTTTTTTACCATTTCGTTTTGTAAAGTTAGTCTTACATTTACATTCTTTATAAATTCTATCTTGTATAAACAGTTTTATAAAAAAAAAGTTAGCATCACAATTCTCGTCAAAAAGTTTTTTCTCGAGGTTTTTTCCATTTTTTAACACTAAACACTTATATTAACTAGTTTTTCCACCAAACACTAAAATAACTATTCTATTATAATAAAATGATAAAATTAAATAACAATAATAAACATACAATCCAAGAAACCACAAACGTTCAAACTCGTCCTTGTATTACTCAACCTTTTAAAAATACCCTGCAAATATAGGCTGTAACCGAATAAATTCCAAAAGCAGTGATCGCCTGCACGGCTTCCGAGAAGAACAACCGGTTGTTCTCCTCTGCCGATGCCGTCTGGACTCCCCTCTACATTCCCTAGTCCGACCACGTGCGTTTCGCGTACATCGCTTGGAAATTTCGCGTACATAAGGAGGTTCCAATTTTAATACACATCGCGGTTTATCTATTACTTTGTTTAGTATATTCAATTCCATGTAATAATTGTGATAAAAAGTATATTGTACAAAGATTACAAAATCTAAAAAATAGAATTTCTGGACATAAAAGTGACATAAGACTTCAAAAAAACACTTCTGCTTTATTACTGGTCACATACCAAACTTTAATGAAATTAAAATTCTTCATAACGAAACAAATTTAATTAAAAGGTTATTTTTAGAAACGGCGGAAATAAATAAAACAAATTCTATGAATAAGAGAATTGATGATTTAAGATCAATTTATTCTTATATATTATCACTAAATAATCGATAATTTTGTACCAATGCACCTTGCCATTATTACTAAATTAACATCAAATATCAAGTATTCCTTTAACACCTCGTAAATTATTTATTTTGAAACAAAGTATATTGACTTTGACTTTGACATTTCATGTAGTTCTATAAGTTATTCTAATATGTTACCAATTTTTTACAATATTTTTAAAATGTTATAATTGTCAAAATTGAGTTCAACTGGTTTTGATAGTAAGTTGCCACAAAATTGTTATATATTGTACATTAGTATATAAAATAATTTTTAGCCCTGACGAAGGTCACGATATACTGACCGAAAGCTTGGACGCAAAACAAATCATTTTTTTAATAAACCTTAGTGGCTGAATACCCGTTAATTATTCCTACATATAAACTGTTTTTATTAATTATTTTTAATCTGGAAAACCGTCCACCAATTTCGACGTCATGCTAGATCCATAGACTGGGACGGATTTAAACGGTTCTTCGAAAAGTATCTGTGGTGCGGACTTATCACAATAAACAATCGTGATCAAATTGAGATTGGTGCTTACCAAATTAGAACCGCAATAGTTTCGGTTTATCGGGAAAACTGTCCACTCAACAGACACGCACCTTGTTGGAATAACAACTTGGATAAGAAAAAGAAGAAGTTCGAAAGTTATGCAACTGACCTAAATAATCGGGCAAATTAGATACATAGAGCACTGCTCTAACAAACTATAACAAAAAAATCAGGGAAGCAACAAAAATAGTTTTGACCGAAGTTATGTGAGGGTGTATTCGATATACCTAACAGCATTTGAATCCACACGATTCTATCCAGAAAACGTCCCAGAATTTCGATTTAATAAAACGACCAGATATGGCTCCTTTAGAGAGTCTAGGAAAGAAACGTTTTAGCACGAAACCACTTCCTCCTGCTTCTGCATACACATCCAGTTATCTATCCTAAGAACCGAACCAAATGATAAGATGCTGGACGGCCATGTTAGGGATGGTGCGTTATGTAAGCACCCAAGTTGGAAAATCAACAGAGCTAGTGCTCAATAACCTTGTCGCAAACATCACACAGTCCCTAGAAGTCAAGGGGATTGCGAAGGCAACATTTATTGACATAGAAGGAGCATTCAATAATACACTACCAGACTTCCTCTATAAGGCTACTGCCTTGAGAGGAATTAAGCTAGGCTAGAATGCAGACATACCTCCCTGCAGATTTTAGAATTAGGGCCGTCGGCGTCGGGGGTTGTCCACAGGTGGGTACGCTCACCGTTGCTTCTTGAGAGGTAAAGCTACAAGCATATGCAGATGAATTAGTCATCTTGATAAAGGGAAAGTACGAAGTGATGATTTCTAACATTCTAATGTTCGTTGTTTGAGTTAGACTCGGCACAGAAGCCATTCATAAATGATGTGTGCGGGAGGAAACAATCCTTACAAAATGATAATAGTACCCTTCACTAGATAAAGGAAGCTGGCGTAAATATCTCTTTCTGAAAGGCGAAACATTCCTTTTGCTAGTGAACCAAAATATCTAGAAGTTACACTGAATAAATCACTTGATTGGATCTCGCATCAAGAAAAAAATCATCAAAAAAGCGAGGTTATCTCTCTGGACCAGCCGCAGAAATTGTAAAAAAATCTGGCTAGGCGTGTTCTTCACACCACGACTTTGGCGGCTATGGAGCATTACCTCCTACAACTAGGCCAACCAGCTAATATTAAAATTAGCAGTGACGTCATCCTAAGAGGTCAATACTTTTTTGCCATAAGAAAAGCATTCAGATGACCCCAGTAAAAGTATTGATTGTTTTATCGCGCCTACTTCCGTATTTAACGCTGATTGTCACGCATAGCGATATAAGCGACGCTTATAACGCTATGCGCACACTCCGGATGGTTTGAAACCGTTTGAAATCGCTGCTAGAACAAACCTATACTATATTAGTATGTAAAACTAATAAAAACGGAACGTGCTCCGGAATAGAAAATAGGTACAGAGATATCTTTTGGCTAGTGTAAAAAATAACGTACGAGTCTATCTACGACATACGGATGTTTTCTTTTGACGTCAGAAATTCTGACGTAACAGCGCAATAGCCTTGAATGAACTTTAAACCCGAGCAAGCATTTTTCTATCCCGTTTGAGACAGCCCAATAAAAATTCGTAAAAATTCGTTTTCAGTGGTCAAAAAACTACATGAACTAGAACGAGACAAAATATTAAAACATGGGTATTCCCTTAGTTTAAAGGCTCTTTTTCCATCATCTATAGAAAGGCAAGATGTTAAATTAGCTCTCAAAATATTTAATCCTTTTATCATAGAGGTTCTAGAAGATTTTGTTAATAATTTGTCACATTCACAAGACATGCCAGTAATCACTTATTTAAGTGGATACTGCTGTCATATTGTTTTTAAAAAATTAAGTTGTGAATTTTGCAATGAAAATTTAACTTTAAATGAACCATGTGTTGTAGAAGATTCATACAATTTAATTAATTCCTTAAGTCGTGGGGCTCTTTTATATCCTCGTGAACAAGTAGTGGACGTAGTTTCAACAGCCTATATTATATTTAAAAAACTGATTAATGAGTTCAAAGACAAATTTTTTGATTTTTACAATAAAAAGTCTTTTCTCTGTGAGCTGTTGTTAAACTATCTAAATCAAAACAGCCTTTTTACTCCTTTTGAAAATTGTAAAAATCACCTAAAAATTGATGATTCAAAAATTTTTCTTAGCAGCATTACAAATACACTTCTTAATAATTATCCAATAATATACCGAGTAATATATCTAATCTAACACAAAAAAGTAAAATCTGAAACCTGTATAAAGCTTTCATGTTTTATCATAAATATTTGAAGATTGCAAGGTTCCTTGGATGGAGAAAACACACTACCAAATTTGACATTACTTTACCTATTATGACACCTTTATACCTATAGTGACATTTTACCACCTATCTATTAAATAGATTGGTGGTATCTAGTTTCAGTTTATCAAAATAGATTCTACTTTAATAAACTGGATATTCAAAGGTTTTTGCTATGAAATTTCGTTTTCCTTTAACAAAAATCGAATGAGGCACGTCCAAAGGTTGAGTTCATGACTCGCAGCCTTGTTTTAACCGGAAGCCCTTAAATATTATTTATGTATGCAGAAAAAGGTAAGTAAACTGCAATTTAATTTTTGATTTAAAAAAAATGAGTAATAGATATTATCAGTCATAATAGTCGGGGTTAAAGTAATATCAGCTTGTAGGAGGTATTGTATTAGGCCAATTATGTTTCAAACTACATATAAAATAAGTTAAAAAAAATATAACAAAAACAAGTTTTTGTTATATTTCTTAGAGATTTTTGCATCTAAAATGTCTACTTAACTGTGAAATTTTATAAGAAATTGCACATTTCAATATACGCCTGTAAATAAATTAAGACCACTTTTGATGACGTCACGCGTAAGCCGTCTGGCCTGTCGTAGGAGGTAATGTATGGAGGCATTATTAAAATTACCTCCTCTCCACATATATCTGGGAAAGGGAGGCCAGATGGCCTAAATATAGGCTACAACAAGGGTCTATGAGGATGAGGAAACGACGGAGTACATACTATATGCCCGGCCTGTAGCGGCAATATTTGGTTGGGATGTACTACCACCAGTAGCCGACCTAAGAACAACCGTTCCCGACATTAAAATCAGCTTCGCCGGGACCTGAACTTGGTAGGGAAAATCTGAATAAGATGTGTGCCCCAATGGACTACTGCTGGCAGTGGTAGAATCTGATATGGATCCACTGACTTTCAAACCTAAGCTAACCCAATTTAGTAAAAATTATATAAAATCCCACTAATATTAAACGTGTTTATTTCACAACAAATCATGTGCAACTTTTAAAAATATTATTATCAAAGATCTTCTGTTAAATTAAGAAAATTGGTTGACTAATTAAGATGAACATTGACATTTAAAACATATTATTCAAAATACTCTATATGCCATAATATTACTCACTCCGAATGGCACCGGTGGTTTTCTCATCATACAGGGACGAGACTTGGATTTTCTTGTACCTTCCTTATCTAATGCGTTCGAAATAATATTTACGGCATTTTTTACTTTTTCCTGTCTAGAGTTTTCAGTCTTTGGAGTTTCTTGTTCAGACAATTCAGATTCAAATTTGGCTAGTTCTAAAAAGGTTAAAATTAGAAGTATTTAAAGATGAAAACAAATAGTAGAAAATGCACAGAATTTATAAACGATTTATAATTTAAGTTCATACAAATAACATCCCAATACAGGGTGGCCCTCTTTACCAGAGGATTTCACATTGCGATTTGTAGGGTTTTCTGTTAACAAACCAGGAAATGCATGGACACAAATATATGCTGCATCCTTATTTGGTAATTATCAGGTTGTATTTTAGTACATAAATGAATAAATAATTACCAGAAATGTCAGATTCACTTATTTTGCTGTTCATATCTACTTTCTTACGTTCTGGAGCATGACTCTTCGCCTTATTGATTTCTTTTTCAACAGGAGTTTCTGTCTTTTCATCTTCAGATTTTTGCTTGTCGATTAAAGTTCTTTTTGGAGCTACATTAAATTTTGATTTAACAGGTGCAGAAGAAGTTAGACTAGATTTTCTTTCGAATTCTTTTTTGAATCCATCAACGGATACTCCTAAAAAGTTATTTAAATATTAATGATGCGCCAAAAAATATAATATGATCAGATAGTTTAAGATCGAAATTTGTTAGTAGATCCGGTGAAAATCCGATTCGGCAACATTTAGATTTCAATATACTAAAAATTAAAAACCAAATATGCTCATTTTTCAATTTTCTGGCTCCACTAGGTACTTGCGCTTAAAATTTACTTTCCTTATTTATGTGAAAGATTTCTATCAGCAAAATTAATTATTTCAATATGGTGTTGTCGTTAGTAGATTAACTATCATCGCCTCAGGTTAATGTTCACCTTATTCTGATAGGAAAAATATAGTATAGGTAACAAATAGAAAAAAAACGCAACTTTTGTATAAATAATAATAATAATAATAATAATAAAATACATTGATTTCAGTGTTAATATTTATTTGGCTATTTGGCGATAAGTTATTTCTAATTTTGCGTAGTAAAAATACTTCAACTTTCTATTTTATTATCTCGTCATTGTTATCAACCTTATTTTTATCTTTGTTGAGTGGTTACGTGTTATGCGTATATTCAAGATGGCGGAAAGCGAAGATGTGCTGTTAACAACAGAAAACAAAAAGCATAAATACAAAAGTTGAAAAAAATGGTGTGAAGTGTATAAATTTTTTGTACATTACCAATGTAACAATTCATGTGCCCTTCGTATAACGGGGCTGCAAGTCGTTAGTGGCAGTAAAAACCAAATTCGATGTGGAATTTGTGCAAAGAAAGCGCGGGAAGAGGAAAACCGTCAAACGATTGTGGAGAAAAACTCTGAGCTAGAGATGCTAAAGCAAAAATTGCTTTTTGGAGGAAGAAAACAAACAGTTAAAAGACCCCAGCGATGTCTATGCAAAGCTTGACAAGGCGGAACACATAAGAGTACAAATAATCCTGTCTCTTGAGGAAAAGGTAAACAAAAACATTGTCCAATGCAAAGAGAACCTCTCAACAAAAACGGCAACCTCCACAAATCAGCCTGACGGACATTTAAGGTTACCATCCGCATCCGAAACCAGACCACGACGAGGTTCAGTTCTGCGCACACCCAAAACTCCTCCAGCCGAAAATCAACGACAAATCGCTAGTCTCCCCGATGATGTGCAATCCGAACAGTGTGGAGTTGGCAACGTTGAATCGGCGCTTTTTGAAACTGACGTATTTGAAGTTGACATTGACGTTCCCACAGGCGGCAATGCCGGCAATTGTCAAAGTCAAAATGGGAAAAAAAATTTAATTGAAAGCTCCAACTCCAAAGGCAAAGAACTCTCCATTGGGGCCAAGAAAAATGCCACAAATCCGGCATCTCAATAGCTGCAGAGGGAAAATATTCCTTCTCCAAACAAAGGTGATGAAGATGGCTGGACCAAAGTCGAGCAAAGGAGGAAGAAAAGTGCCTCGAAAAACCTAGACCGTGTTAAACTTCCGCGGCCAACTCCTGTTAGAGGTACAAGTAAGAATTTTGCACTAAAAGTCGCAGGTAGAAATGCGTTTCTTTTTCTCTCAGGACTAGGCCCCCAAGTAACTGCCGAAGAGGTGAGTGACTTCCTAAAAAACTCTACCAGTGTCACCTGTAAATGTGAAAAAATGAAAACTAAATCTTTACATCGAAAGAGCTCTTTCAAGCTGGAAGTGCCTGTGGAACACAGGGCCCTTATTGTGTCGCCAGACCTATGGGGAGCAGGTATTGTTATCAATCATTTTTTACATCTGCAGAGGAGTCCCCCCAACCCGGGAGGGGTCCCGCATCACTCTCGGAGAAGAGTCCTTTAACCACGCCTGTAACAATACTTCATCAAAATGTGTTTTCCATTCGAAACAAGATTGAGGAATTGGAAATGTTCCTATTGGACAGTCAAGGAAAAGTTGATTTTGTTTATCTCACGGAGCATTTTCTTAGTGAAAGTGAACTTGCTTCATTTCACATTGAGGGGTATAAGCATATATCAAGTTATACAGAAAACACATCAACATGGAGGTGCATTGATCCTAACCAAAACTTCTGTCGAGGCACTGGAAGGAAGGGACTTGGTCGAACTCTCAGTGGAAATGAGTTGCGAGATTGCTGCCATCGAAGTGAAGAGCATACGCCTGATTGTAATAGCCATGTATCGCCCGCCAGGAGGTGACTTCAATGTATTTATAAATGTGGTAACTAGTCTTCTTGAAATTTTAACTAATAGTAATAATAATAATAATAATTTTACATGTATAACAGGAGATTTTAATATAAATTTTAATAACATGACAGGCATGACTACATGCTTCCTTGATCCTTGATATTTTAAATTCTTATGGGTTTTCACAACAGATTTTTAAAAATACAAGGCAGTTAAATTGCATTGATAATATCTTTGTTAATTTTGAGGATTCTTTAATTTGGCCAACAGCTATCCTTGAGGCTGTTTTATCAGATCACAAAGCTGTTCAAATTGAAGTTGAAATCCCTATCATACAACATACTAGCCAGACAAAGCCAATTTTTCATAGACCCATGACATATGGGGGTATTCAGAATATGTTTCAAGTTTTAGAAGGTACTAATTGGGCATTTCTGCACTCTTCTCTTTCGGTGAATGATAAGGCATAATTTTTTATGACTTTGTTGGTAAATGCCATAGATGCATCTTTCCCTGTAAGGAGGAGAAATGTGGTGGAAAACTGCCGTGTCTCCGGGTTTAACAATGATTTGAGGCAAATGCGTGAAACCTTACATTTTTTGAATTCTTTATATGCAAATACTGGACATCCTGAAATTGGGGATCAGGTAAGAGCCTTTAGAAAGAGATATAGGAATGAGATTATATTTGCAAATAAACAGGCAAATTCTCAATATATACAGGAAGACGATAACAGAACAAGGGCAGCTTGGCAGATTGTAAACCAACAGAGGAAAGTCGTGAAAAGCGAGGATCCCATGGGCTTCACTTCATCTGAGTTTAACATTTTTTTTTTGCAGGTATAGCGGAGGAGACTCTTAAGGGTGTACCATTGGCCACAGTTACAGCTGACTTTTTTCTGGATCAGGCCAGTCAGTCATGTGTACCTAGAGGGGGTTTTTCTTTTAAAGAGAGGTCAGAGATGCAATAAGTAATTTAAAGAATAAACATGCTAGAGACATTTATGAACTAAATGTTCCTCTTCTAAAAAAAACTGAAACAACATTTAATATATCCTCTAACAAAACTTTAAAATTTTTGTATAAATGAGGGAGTTTATCCAAGCAGGTTTAAAATTCAAAAGGTCATACCAATTTTTAAAAAGGGAAGTAGAAATGATTTAAATAACTACCGTCCAATATCTTTAATTCCAACCATATCAAAAGTGTTTGAGCTACTTCTAAAAAAGCAACTTTATACCTATTTCGAACAATATAAAATCCTTAATAGCTTTCAATTTGGGTTTAGAGAAAAACAATCTACTACAAAGGCAATTTTGGAGTTCATGGAATATGTGGTTGAAGGCTTTGAAATGGGTTCCCACATTGGGGCAATATTTTGTGACCTTTCAAAGGCCTTTGACTGCATATCCCATGAGATCCTTATTAGCAAGCTCAAACACTATGGCTTGACTCCTGTCAGTTTGTCACTTCTTGAAACCTATCTTACTGGAAGAGTGCAGAAAACTTTTTTGGATGGAACCTTATCTGAAGAATGCCAAATATGGCATGGTGTGCCGCAGGGCTCCATTTTAGGACCACTCCTATTTATTATTTATGTCAATGATATCGACAGGTCAATTGACTGTAGAGTGCTGCTGTTTGCAGATGACACTACAGCTCTTTACAGGAATAAGAGTTTACAGGAGTTAGAGCTGAAGCTGGTTGAAGTGAAGTCCAATTTAAGCAGATGGTTCAGTGCAAATAAACTTAGCCTGAATATCAACAAAACCAAAAAAATGCTTTTTTCATTGCACAATGGGTGGTAATATTGATGGTTCAGATGTGGTGAGGTTCCTGGGTATCTTTCTGATCTGATCTTTGATAGCCATGTGGATTGTGTTGCAAGTAAACTGGCAAAACATATTTATCTCCTCAAAAACTTAAAAAGAACAGTTAATAGAAATGTTTTGCTAATGGTTTACCATGCATTAATACAGTCGACCTGCAACTATGGTCTTTTGACTTGGGGTCATGCACCTCAGAGTAGGAGAATCTTTAAGTTGCAAAGAAGGGCTCTGAGAATTATCGAAGATCTGGGTTTCAGGGATTCTTTTAAGGGCCTCATTCTTCTTACACTACCATCACGTTATATCTTTGGGTGTCTAATATATGCAAGAAATAATCTAGATAAATATACCCAAAGGTCAGAAGTTCATAATCATAACACACGGCAAGTAAGTCTAGGTGTATTTTGAGTATATTTATAAAACTTGTATGTATATGTGTAAGATGTTTGTGATTTGATTGTAACATTTCATCAAGCATTTTATTTTATAACATTTAGAGAGCACCATGTTATTGACGATTGTAAGAAATTTTTTTGTAAGCATGAATAAACTTTACTTTACTTTGTCATAATTATATTGCTTCTGTTGCAGTCATTGCTATATTCACCATAATTTTCACAAATAATAAGATGCTAGTTAACCTGGTAAATATTATGTTCATAACATATTAAAAAAACTGTACAGGGTGGCTCGAATTCGCAAAATGTTTTTAAAATCTGAAAAAATTTTAGTTCGAACGATTCCTAATAACATTTTCTTTCCAAATCCGCAAAGCATATCACTACGAATGGAATCTTTTTGGAATAAATAGCTTGGAAAATGGTTAAAAATTAGACGTTTAAATCTACGGAAAGTCAAACATAAGAGGCATATGGTGAGAATTTTTCCTAGGCTGAATACGAAAAGAATTCTGATAATTTTATTTCAAATAATGTCACGACCGTACATCTCCATGGTATTTTCAGATATTTAAAACGGCTGCAGCTTGAAAATGAATTTTTAAATCAAGATAAGTTTATGTAAAATATTTTTTCTTTTTATAAGTTCTTTTAGATAATTTGATTACTGTGAATTACATGAGAAAGGGTCTAAACAGTTTGCAAGTTAGATAAACCACATTGTAAATTTCCAATCTATCAGTAAAGTCTTAATCAACCAAGTTATAAAAAAGCACACAACCTGATCTGTACTAGCTGCATTTTGACTTCCAAAACCGCTTTCAATTACAGCCATTTGAAATATGTCAAAATAAGGTGGGAATGACACCCGGTACCATGTTACAAGATTGTATTTATCATATTGGAAAATGTTTCACCATAGAAGTCTACTAACATTAGTTCTAAAATGGAACAAATTCTAAATAAACATGTCTCGTTAACGTTACATTTCAGCCAGTGAATGACTTATATTGTTAAGAAATAGTATTGTTAAAAAAGCGTGATAAATCAATCAAAAATATGAAAATGAATGCGTATGGATGAAGCACAAAACCACATCTTGTCACGTACCTTGTTGTGTAACCATGCTGTCTATAAAACAGAAAATAGAAGTCAAATAAAATAGGTATAAGTAAAAAATTAATAAAAATATAAGAAAACGTTAGGTAGATAGTAATGGGTTGATTTATTGGCGAAATTATCCTCAAGATGGGATATCTTACCTGGAATCAAAATTTTCTTTGGTTTTTCAATATGGGTAGGTTTCGTTTCAGTAGGGCTAATAAGATTTTGGAATTTTTCTGCGGCTTCAAATATCCTCGATTTTCTTCGCTCTACTGGTTTGGCTGGAACTTCGGGTTTTTCTTGCTTGGCTGACGATTTATCTTGAACTGGTATTCCGCTGCAATTTTCTTTCGCCTACAAATATAATTAAAATATAGCAGATCTGGTTAATTTTAAAGTTTCCAACAAAATCTCGTCTTAATGTTCACAATAATTATTACAAACTAATTAAGACATAGCAAACGAACAGAAAGAAGAAACCAAATGTTCGTTCTCCCTGCTATTTTGCAAGCTGATTATACCAATGAATATTGCCGCTGGGATCAATATCTTCACATATTTTTCCTCCGTATCCCCTTTCCCTTCATAGCTGTAAAAACATGTTTTCAGATCCAAGTTGGATATCTCGACTCTAAAACGATCCCCTCTCAACTATACGTTGAGAATCAAACGAAGTAAAATGACAAACATATTCATTCCTTAAATAAAATAAAGATTCCGTAACAGATATCAGACTATGCAAAATCAGCAATAATGTAGGTGGGCCACAGAATCCTCTAATCATAGTAGTTTAGGACACAATAAATCCTCGATGTTTTATGAGGCTAAACTAACCTAAAACTTTTACGAAACATAGACCTAAAATTCATATCGCTAAAAACAGATTTTCACCATGCTGCCCTTATTCATTTTTATCCTAGGTGTTAGTTATGCTGAAAACCTTCTGCGGCTGTAACCTCGTTTTCTTTTAATGTTTGCTTCTTACGCCACTTTAATTTGTACCAAATGGTATCTTGGGGTTGTAAGGGATGACGGTAACAAAGAATGAAGACCTACCCAACTGACAACCTCACCTGCACGTGGTGCACCCTGTTAGATAACCAACGAGGCTCTGTCGACCGAGTGATTACCGGTATAAGTAATCCCCACTTGTCAGTCAACAGCTTCGGGTGGAAGAACTGACAAGTGGCAGGGCAACTCATTGTCCTGGAGAAATTAACCCCCCCGCGGATGAACTAAAACAATTAGTCAACGGCACTGGGATGCAGAAGGCATCATGGGTAACCACTGCATTAAAGGCTTACAAAGCAACCACTAGTATTCATTCACATGGCAATGTTCAAACTAAATAATGATTCCGGAGTAAGCACCCCGATCGGATCTCCGGGGGGAGCAAGTATGAACAAGGATGTGAAGACACAAAAACTCGGACAACAACGTACAAGACTGGGTACCTGGAATGTGAGAACCATGGCCCAAACAGGTACAATACAAAACGCCATCAAAGAAATGGAGCGACTGAAAATCACAATTTTGGGAATAAGTGAAATGAGATGGCCAGATGCAAATTACTGTGATATTGAAGAACATAGAATATACTACTCAGGATGTCCCGCCAAATATGAATATCGAGCAGGAGTCATACTGCACAAATCAATTGCACAAAATATCACAAACTTTGTGCCCGTCAATGAAAGAATAATGCTAGTCCAAATAAAAGCAATTCCAACAAATGTCAACAGCATACAGGTGTATGCACCCACAAGTGAACATGAAAAAGATATAAATAATTTTTACACAGGATTAACCACCCTCATCAGAAAAATCCCTAAAAAAGAACTACTTATAATGATGGGTGATTTTAATGCAAAAGTGGGAAGAGGAAGATCAGGAAACCATATCGGACCCCACGGGCTTGGAGTAAGAAATGCGTGTGGAGAAAAACTCTGTACTTTTACATGAGAAAACGATTTGGTTATAATGAACACATTTTTCGAGATGCCTCCGCGCAGATTATATACCTGGAAAGTCCCAAAAGATGGAAAAGATGGTACAATCATACGAAACCAATCGACTACATAATGGTTAATCAAAGATATAGCTGTAAAATGGCCAAAACTTATCCGGGAGCGGACATAGACTCTGATCACAATTTATTGGTAGCAGAATTTAGGGTACAATGGAAGAAACTGAAAGTAAAACAAAGCACAACCACTTATGATAGAAGAAAGATCAATGAACCAGAGGTAAGAACTCAGGCCATGAACCTAATAAGTAACGCCTTACTGGATGTAAAAAACAGCTCAGAAGTCGAGGAAAAAATAGAGAAAATAGTCAAAGTCGCAAAAACAATAAAGAAAGAGATACTAATAGCAAATATAGACAAGAAGAAACCCTGGACGAATGAAGAGATACTGAAATTAATGGAAGAAAGAAGGAAGACTAAAATAAATAATGACATGAACAGATATAGATCCATCAACAACCAGATTAGGAGAAAAAAACACGACACATTTGGTGTATATAAGAAGATCAAGGAAATAACAGGAAAATTCAAGAAGAAATCAATAGGAAAAATGGAAAATGAACAAGGCGAAATAATTGTAGACACAAAAGTGCAGTGACTACAGAACAATAAGCCTTATGAGTCACAACACAGTTTGGTTTTATGAAGAGACTTGGAACAAGAGATGCCCTTTTCAGTGTACAGGTGCTTTTCCAGCGTTGCAGGGATATGAATTGTGAGGTGTATGCTTGTTTTATTGATTATCAAAAGGGGTTTGATAAAGTCCAACACAACAAAATGATGGAAGTTCTGCAAGATAGTGGACTTGACAGCAAAGACCTACGCATAATTTAGAACTTATACTGGAATCAATCAGCTTCCGTTAGAATTAACCATGCCAAAACAGAGGAAGTGCAAATCTTAAGAGGAGTACGCCAGGGATATATATTGTCACCTCTCATATTCAATATGTACAGGGTGTCCCAAATTCGAGCCTCATCATTGGGATCTCGGAAACTAGAAGAGATACGAGGTCAGTTAAATGGAGGCAATGTTGCGCAGTTTGATGCTGATCAAAATGCCACCTTACAAGTTTAAAAATTCCGATTACTTCCGAAGATTTTTGGAAAAAATCGAATATTGGCGATTTCATTTATATTTTTTATGGCTCGATTTGAATAGATATAACAAAATAAATTTCACATTTTCACGGCTACTTTTTCTGTTCTTCAAGATGGTGTTATCAGATTTTCAAGCCGACGTTTCGTCTTTGAGCTGCCATCATCAACTTTGTTTTTTTAAATACGGCTCTGAATTTTTTATTACGGATTTTAAGAGCTTCTAAGGTTCCAAAAGCAATGATGTATCGCACGTATTCGAAAAATTCATATTAGTGACATTTTCCATAAGAACTCATGTGTTAGAGAGAGACAGAAAATATATTTTTAATAGGATTAAAAACAAAAACCTTTTTTTACGCATTAACGCTTTGCATAAAGAAAGCTTAAAAGCTAACATAACAAGTAGTTAATAAATAATATAATTATTAAAGTGTCAACCCTCAAACCATAGGCTCTAGGCTATATTTTTAGCAATTTACCCAAGTAAATAGTTGTGTGGGATTAGATTTGGAACAAATAAAAAATTTCACATTTTCATTGTTGTATCGCACTTTTTCGAAAAAATCTTTTTAATGATTTCCTAGTAAGATCTTACCAAAAATCTGTCTCTCTCTAACACATGAGTTCTTATGAAAAATGCCATTAACATGAATTTTTCGAATAAGTGCGATACATCATTGATTCTGGGACCTTAGAAGGTCTTAAAGTCCGTAATAAAAAATCCTGGGCCGGATTTAAAAAAACAAAGTTGATCATGACAGCTCAAAGACGAAACGTCGGTTGGAAAATCTGATAACACCAGCTTGCAGAACAGAAAAAGTATCAATGAGAATGTGAAATTTATTTTGTTACATCTATTCAAATAGAGTCATCAGAAAATAAAAATAAAATCGCGAATATTCGTTTTTTTTTTTCAAAAATCTTCGGAAGTATTTTGATCAGCATCAAATTGCAACTTTGCCTCCATTTAACCGACCTCGTATCTCGTCTAGTTTCCAAGATCCCAATGATGAGGCTCGAATTTGGGACACCCTGTACTAAAAGGCAATTTTCCAAGAAGCCCTAGAATACACGGAAGCAGGAGTATTATTAAATGGCGAACGAATAAACAATTTTAGATATGCCGATGACACCGTCATATTTGCAGACACTGCACAGCGACTGCAGCTTTTATTGGACAGGGTAGTTGAAGCAAGTAAGAAATATGTTCTAGAAGTCAACACCAGTAACACAAAAGTCATGGTAATTAGTAAAGAGAGAATTGGAGAAGTACAGTTTACCATCAATGAGAAAGCGGTAGAACTAGTGTCAACATACACATATCTTGGCACAGTACTAAATGAATAATGAGACCATTCCCAAGAAATAAAAACAAGAATTGAAAAAGCAAGAACAGCTTTCAATCAAATGTCCAAATTATTCAAAACACATAATTTGAATTTAAAACTAAAACTCTCCCGATGCTACGTATTCTCCATCGGAGTAGAGTCTTGGACCTTAACGGAGGAAACAGCAAAGAAACTGGAGGTATTCGGGTTGTGGACATATTGAAGAATCCTCAAAATATCATGGGTGGACCAAATATCAAACACCCGAATACTCCAAAAACTAAATAAAGAAAAAGAAATAATATACACAGTAAAACGTAGAAAATTGGAATATCTGGGGCACATCATGAGAAACGAAACCAAATACAAATTACTAAAATGCATCTTACAGGGAAAAGTGCAGGGCAAAAGAAGCATTGCAAGAAGACGCATATCCTGGCTAAAGAACTTAAGAACCTGCAGCAACAAATAAAATTATCATTACTAGAATTATTGCCAACATTCGGTAACGGATAGGCACTAGAAGAAGAAGACGGTATCTTTTCGAGCCAGATCCCAGAGGGTAAATTTGTATCAAGTCCAATTTATTGACCCTACCGAAACTGATATAACTACCTTTTTAGGAACTTACTTCAATAATATGCTTTGACAAAACGGAAACCCGTCTAATTTTAAATATTTCTGTATTTAGTAATGTTTAAGTTATTTGTTAAACGACTAAAAATACCTTGGGTATCCATTTAAATTTTTAGGGTTATAGGGTATTTACTATTTGAAATTTTGGACATTTTAATTAAAATATGTATTTGAAATCTATCGCAGCAGTGTGTTGTCCCATAAAATTTTGGTGTTCACCGTTTAAAGAAATTTTATAAGGCTGTAATTGCTTCAGAAACTTGTTAGTTTAGATACGGAATGCACCTATCTACAATTTTCAGTACAATACAAAAATATATAAATACAGCTGTTTTTTGGCATGCCTCGTATAAATAAAAATATTTTCGAAACACAAAATTGTACCAATGATACTTTTATCTAAAATGTTTTTGATATAATGTTCAGAATAAGAGATAGCAAGTTGACAAGCTTTTGCTCTGAACAGTGTTAACCAAACTATAGTTGAACATTTCTTGATTGAGAATAAGTGATTTTACCTTATCTATAAAAACTAGTCTTTTCATAATAAAATGCATTTGCTTACTTGAGTTTTATCAAATTCCTTTTCCTTTACAGTCTCATATTTACAATTATCTTCTGCTTTTGTTCCCTTTTCGTTCTCATTCTTATCCACCAAAACTTTCTTTTTAACAACCTTTTTCTTAACTGTCGGTTTCTCTTCCAGTTTTTTAACGGTCTCTCCTTCTTTTCTAGGTGATTGCAACTTATTTTCTTTATCTAATAAGTTTTCTTGACTTGGGATTTCATTTATACCTACCGAACCATAGTGACATTATTTTACTTTGAATTCAATTAAAATTAAATATAAAATTACTACCATTTGCCTTCATATACAAGAAGTTCAACAAAAAGCAGCATCATATAGAAAACTTTTTTTAACAACATCTCAAAAACGATTTTTCTTGATAAAATTGGTCGCATGAAGAAGGAATATTAACAAAAGCCCCTATTAAAACCTTTTTGCATGATATATAGATTTCACTAAACAGGAATAAAATCTAAAGTTTCAATTCTTGTAGTCATACTGCATATGAAATAAGGTTAATAAATATTTTAAATATAATTAATTTTGCCGTTTCAAACAGTTGATTCAAAAAGTATTAACTTTGCAAGTTCACATACTTATGTTTTTTTTTCTGTGTTAGAATCGAAATTTTGATACATTAAATGTCTATATCGTGCCCACTTTTTAAAGCTCAGTGTATATTATTGACTCATAATTATTATTTAATCAAATTAATCTAATAAAAATAATATTAATGAATATTACCTTCTAAAACTTTACCGCCAACACTGGACTGAGTTCTCTTAATTTTAGAAATAGAGGGTGATTTTTTCGTAGCTGCATTTTCTTTCTCTCTAACTTCTTCCATAATTTCCTGGCACGCAGCACCTATAAAATATCACAAAAAATTGATAAAGAATTTAATTTAATAAAACAGGCATTTGGGATTTCGAGCTCGTATAGCAAGTACTAAACCATACCCATGCCCTTAAATATATGTTATATATTTTGAAAACTTTATCAGCTCAA
This sequence comes from Pissodes strobi, assembly GCA_016904865.1. NCBI lineage: Eukaryota > Metazoa > Arthropoda > Insecta > Coleoptera > Curculionidae > Pissodes > Pissodes strobi. The sequence continues at coordinate 127,729 of MU182940.1, forward strand.
AAATAAATGTTAATGTTACCTTAATTAATATTTATATAGAAATACATAGAAATTCAATTGAGACGATACATTAACGGACCTTGATAAGAAATTAAAGCCAATAAAACCAATTTATCAAGAGTTTCGGCTGAAAAGGGGATAGTTTTAGTTGGTTAGTAATATGCACTAAAAATCTCAATAACAAAAAGGATACTTCAGTAATGTGAGCATATCGATATTCATTCTCGGGCATGTGTGGGATTATTTTAAAAATTTGCTACGTTTCTTAAAACTTTCTCTATATTAATTCCCACTAGCCGAAAGACGAGGAAGTTTACTTGATTACATTCAAAGGATGACTATAACACTACTTAAAATTATAGAGGTCAGCATAGTTTTGGGATAATTTGTGCACTAAAACACCTACTAGTTACGACCTGGTACAGTTTGCTTACAGTCTGATGGAGAGTGGGAACTAAAAGTTGCAATCTTATTTTGTGCATTTTGTACGGTCACATTCCAATATTAGATAATTAAAGGCTACGGAAATAAGCGACTGGATGCCAATGAAATTGTAAAACATTAGAATCTACGACACAATACGGTCTCCTCCAAGGAGGAACTACAGCTACATGCTAGTAGTATGCAGTTTCCATGATTGGTGCACACCGAAAAGAAACTGATCCTCAAGTGACAAAACCACCTTATATGTTTATTTACAAAAATAGGAAAACCCCTTATCTACAGCTAGCTAAGATTTTCCCATTTACTGGGGCCAGGCCATATAATTACAATTATCCTTCACATCTCCGCCGTCCTTCATTACATTTTGTAGTATATAATTTTATCCCAACCGGTACAAGTTTTAAACAAGTTATCAAAAAACATGATGATTCAGCCATTCCAGGCCCGGTCGCTCGGGCTCGTCGCCCTGTTGCGTCATTACAATTTTGTACCGTTCGGTGACACTGAGGAAGTTTCATCAAAATTTTTATTGCTTATTTCGGTGGCCCATGAAAAATAAGTGGACACGTGTTTTTTCTTTTTTTCATAAGTCGAAAAATGAGGCAGATACAACGCCTTGAAATGTGCTTATGACGTCACAATACACATGCATTGTTACGTCGCACCATGCTTAGTATATCTATACATTACAAAACTAAAAACTGGCATAGCTCTCGTAATAATCATCTTTAGTGGAAATAAAAAAATACATGTTGATTTTTTTTCAATGTTCTATAGTTTGCAATAAAAAATAATCAGTTTAATTTCAATAAACTTCCTCATTACAGAAACAACTAGTCCGAGGGTTTTAGCCCTCCATTTCAATAATTTAAATTAGCCAACCGTCTGAACTAATATTATACGTTCAAAATTGGCAGAAATTAAATATAAACAGTTCAACAATAGCGTGGGTACAAGGTTATAAAATCCCCTTCAAGGACACCACTCCAGATTAGCAAAGTACGTTGCGACATTAAGAACTGTGAAATCGCCAAGTATCAATCGACGATTAATGAACTTTTAAAAATCGGGGCTGTCGAGGAATGTAAATCGGTGGATGGCGAATTTCTATCGTCGTACTCACTCAATGGGAAATATCGACTTATGCCAACTTAAAAAACTTAAATAGGTATATGACAGCATCCCATTTTAAACTCGAAGACTACAGGACGGCCAAAATTTAATTTCAAATTACGGGAAAATTGATCTTAAAGATGCATATTTCCTTATTCCTATCCACAGTAGTCATAGAAAGTTTTTAAGGTTAGATTTATGCAACGTACAATACCAGTTTAATTGCGTTCCATCTGATTTATGTACAGTTCCAGTTCCATATCTTTTCACAAAACTTCTGAAACCAGTTGTAGGATATGTGAAATTAAAGGGTATAAAAACTGTACTCTATTGAGACGATTGGCTAGTTATTGGTTATCCAAAAGAGAATTGCATAAAAGTATAAATAAAATAACACAAACATTACAAGATTTAGGATTAATAATTAATTCCGAAGAAAGCGTAGCTATTCCCGCGCAACAATGCCCATTTTTAGGGTTTATTTATAATACAACTAACATGACAATAGCCATAACTCAAGAGAAAAGGGAAATAATTTATAAAGACATACAAAACATTAAAAAAAAACTAAAATCAGATTATTTGCACAACTCATCGGAAAACTAGTTGCTGCTTGGCCAGCTGTACGGTATGGCTGGTTACACATAAAATCTTTAAAGAGGCAAAAAATCTTAGTATTAAAATTAAACAATAGGAAATGTGACTCAAAGATTAAGATAACTTTCACGAACCGATTGGGGCGTTTTCTGCAATGGGAAAAATCACAACGGAATTTTGGAACGGAAAAGACTGTGGCGTTCACATAAACATCCTAGAACTTAAAGCAGCCTTTTTCGGCTTAA
>MU182940.1:130527-153342 GCA_016904865.1 Pissodes strobi
CGTACGATCGTACGATTCAATAAATTAAATAGTGTATAACAAAAGCTATTTCGAAATGGTGTGAAGGCAAAAACATCTATATTTACGCTTCGTAAATCAAAAGACAATTAATTATATGGAAACAGGGAGCTTTTCTACAACAAAGTTTACCTAATGAAGCGATAAAAGTGATTATTTCTTCATTGACATATAGCACCCTTAAACAATACGGAAATAATTACAATAAATGTAGGAATTTCTGGTTTTGTAAGCACCAACAAATATGTTACAATAACCGTAAACTTATTATTGAGTTCCTAAACATTCATAACATTCATTTGTTTTCGTGGTCATCCTACTTTACCATGAACTCACACAAATCTGCACTTTGGATATTAAAAAAAAAAAATTGATATTACCTTATTTTATTAATCAACCTGAACCATGTATAGCCCCACTATTAGAGACCTATATAGAACGCACAAAAGGAAAAAGGGTGCTACCAGTCAATAAAATGTGAATAGGTCGTTGTATTAGCAGATACAATCGATCGTACCCTAATGCTAATAGATCGTTTCCTTGGTAGATGCAATCGATACCATAAATAACAAAACCAAAGAAAATTTAATTCTCACTCACAAAAAGCCCTATCACCCAGCCAGCAGTTAAACCATTAGCAGATGAGTCAAGTGAATACTAAAAGCCAGCCGTATAACACGGAAATCTTTGGGGCACGCAGCACGCGACACGTGGCAACTTCAGCAGCTCAAGAATGGAAGTTACATTACAAACCACTCAGAAGACAGCTGGCGGGATAGAAAAATCAAAAGTATTCTCAAAATTCTATAACAAACATATCGCGGGTAATCCTACTGAATTTGCATCTTGTTTATTGAACCATAATTTCTAAGGAATCATATAAATATTAAGTTACAATAATTATAACTTACTTACCAACTCATTATCATATTACATAAGAATATTGGTATAGTATTAAAAATAAATTAACAAATAAATTAATATCAGTTAAGCGTTAAACATATGTACCTTCATATGTATACTATTGAATCTAATGTCTATAAATTTGGAATTTAGTTTATAAAAAGGGCCTTGCAAATCTAAGACCACAGAAAATCGCAATTCTCAGTTAATGTAGATTACATTGCAAATACTTTAAACAGCTACAAAGTGTAATGAAGGACGGCGGAGATGTGAAGGATAATTACAAGATCGATCGACTTACCTGTAAGGAAGATCGATCGGAATTATCCGAGCATCTCCGCCGTCCTTCATTACAAATCCACCCAGTCTTTACCTTCTCCCTATCACCCCAAATGCAATGTAATCAAAAATATCATAGGAACCAAAATTGTAATGACGCAACAGGGCGACGAGCTCGAGCAACAGGGCGACGAGCTCGAGCAACCGGGCCTGGGATGGCTGAATCATCATGTTTTTTGATAACTTCTTTAAAACTCGTACCGGATGGGATAAAATTGTATACTACAAAGTGTAATGAAGGACGGCGGAGATGCTCGGATAATTCCGATCGATCTTCCTTACAGGTAAATCGATCGATCTTGTAATTATTCAGGCGATCCACTTGAATCCTGTGGACCACTTTCAAAGAACAATAGTATAATGACGCGGCCTTGCATTATTCTATTCCGGAAGCTGATGTATGTCAAGCAGTATAGGAATGAATTCAGGACATTCCAGACGCGTAACTCACATGCTACTAGAGGAAACGCACAGAGCAACGTTACCACAAAGTTGTTCACGTTGAGTTTTTATAGAGCCCACATTGTTGATATTGGCAACTCTTACATATCTGACATCCGGAACATTAGCCACAGCTGGTTTGTAATCAAGAAAAGTCTGTGTGAAATAGACACAAGAAGAAAAAAAGTTGTAATCGACTATGTTTGTGTAACATTTTTAAAAAGGAATAAACCCAGTTAATTCCTAAAGTATCGGATCCTTCTTGACTGCCCTCCGCTGTGAACAAGTCTACATAACTAATAGTTTCCACAGTTTTAGTTAATATTTGGCGCAATAATGCTTGTATTCATTATTATTGATCATTTCATGATTTAGTATTAGCTCTACTTTTACTTGATGTTATCAATATTTTCTTTGGAAATATCTCAGTATGAAATAAGATGAAATGAAAATTTTAATTTAATGCGTTTTAGACGTATTCTTGTTCTGCATCTGTTTGGATCAGTCGAAAAGCTTTTACTTTTTACTTACCCAACTAACAATGATTTATTGAGCTTTAATTACGTTCATTAATGTTTTAAGTGCTTTTAAATATAAAACAGTAAGTGCCTCCTGTACAAAGAGGATATGGTGTATCTTGGAGATAAGGTTTCTGTCACATATAAGCAAACTCTTTTATAAAGATCTGAAATTATTGTAATGTAAGTAGAACTGTAGAAAAACAAACAATTAAAATTAAGGGCAGCTAGTTGAAAATTTGCTAGTTGCCTTTATCAACTTGCATACCCGATGTCTGAAAGGTTTCTGTGAAACTATATTTCATGCTATTTTATTCTTATTTTGCACCTGGAGTAGCTACATAGAGCGTTTGGATGTAGCCCTTAATAAGAGGCATTTGTTTGTATGTTAGTTTAGTTCAGTGCAGGACGCACGCAAATAATACAATGTAAAAACACACTTACCTTCGATAGATGGTTCCACATCCATTCCTTTTGATATTGTTTGTGTTAAAGATTTGTTGAGAGGCGTAAGTTCAGACATGCTTGCGTCTTCTTGGGAAGCATTTTCTAGAATTGCTCCATGAACCTAATAAAATCATACAATATTAGAGCGCAAAGATTGTAATTTATTTTTTTAAGAAGAACAATGCATACATAAGCCTAACAAAAATTGCCGGAAAGTGCAGAAATAATACGCCCCATTCTTTTCTTGAAACAAAACATTTTTTTAATGTTAGGTTTATAAGCGTGAAATAATATAATTGAATGCTATTATTACAAAATACCTTTTCAATGATCATTATATGCAAGTTTAAGTACAATTTTGAACGTGTAATAGTATGTTGTGCAACAAGTGTTGAAAATAGCTCTTTTACAGTCATCAAAAGCTGGAGCTTTGTTTATTTTTCCCACATGTTGCGTGTGAACGTATGTAATTTAATACGATTTTTGTTTAATAACTCAATAAGAAAAAACTAAGGTATCGGAAAACCATCAACGTAAGAAAGAGCCTCGACAAATGAGGATCATTTCCAAAGTAATTTGGCTGTGATGTTACAATAAAAAATATTAAATCTATCCAGTTCTATTTCAAATCTCACAACTTTTAAAACTTTAAAAATGTCAGTTACTTTCATAATGGCACAACATCCACTTACCGTTATGTCTGCTATAGTGTTCTCTTTAATGATCTTATCCCTTCGCTTATCCAGGTTGATCCTGTCCGTACTCACAGTGGTCTCCAGTTTCCTTTTAGGAGCAAACTTCTCCTCGTTAATTAAATCTATTATCCTTCTCTCCGGCGTCGTCAAGTCCATCAAATTACCTACGCTTTGAGATCTGATCGGGGCAACCGATTCGTGGTTAACTTCCTCCGCGTCGTCCGCTGTCACTACCAATTTTTCGCTTTCTAGTTGCGGAGCGGGGGGTGCTAGAGATAAGAGGACATCCAATCTAACCTAAAAAACATAGAATTGTAATCAGCTCTAGCGAATTTTAAAATTCGAGTGCGTCCTTCGAGTGCATTCTATTCCATTTCAAAAACCATACAAATTATGCTAAAATATACTTTTGAGATATATTAGAATGCAACTGGATAAAACAGGCTCTTGGAAACTATTGTACAGTTTCATGGATATACTAATAATTATATAAAACCGGTGTATTGCACTTACCGGCGTTTGATTTGCCAATTCTTCGCTAATATCCAGACAGCTGACATCATAGGTTTCATTTACCCACCAATGTGAACATATTTTTTCTATGCCTGCTCTCTTTTTTGGATTGACAGTTAACATATCACGAATTAATGGAGAACCAGCTAAAAATAACCATAGGCAATGCTAACAGTGTAATTCCAACAAAAATAATGACAAACACCAAAAAAAAATCTCGCCTAGAATATGGATAATTTAGTGTTTTCTAGGTAACATATATTAATTTTTAAATTTCGTTTTTCGGATAGGAAACCAATATTCAGACAAAAAAACAATGTATAAATCAGCAAAACATACAACCATAATACTAACCCCGCTGTAAAACGTCTATTAATTTGACAGACAGCATAGAGAAACTAAGCGGTAACTTACTTAACCGCTAAATTTTCGGAAATACATCACTATAAGTAAGAATATAATGAAATAGCTTGAAAAAATACCTTTATATATATTTTTAATGATATAAATTTTATAACAAAACAGTACTTACGGCTAGGCTTAGAAGGTTCATAATATTCTCCTTGGGAAATTTGTTTCACTAGTCTCTTAAAATTACTGCCATCAAAAGGCATAGCACCATAAACTAAAGTATATAATAACACTCCCAGAGACCAACAATCGACTTCCGGGCCATGGTATGGCGTACCTAAGTAGAAAAATATTTGCATGTAATAATAAACTGAATAATTTTTATAAAATAATGTAATTAATGCAGATCCCGAATTTTGCTCTTGGTACTATAAAAGCAAGAGGGAAACTACTGTTTTCTAACCGACCAAAAATAGAAGAATAAGTAAAAACGAAATAAAAATTTGTATATTTTCTTACAATAATGATCGTTTTAAATACAGACCATAATTTGAATCAAAAGACCGCCGACAATTTGTTTTTTCCTATAGTTTACGACCTCCTCTCATTGGCACGTATTGCACTTTCTTTCCTGCTAACTGCCAGGGCTTGTTCTGTCGATACTAATATTGATCAAAAATTACAACAACTGACCCTATTTTACGCCTCGCGATTTCTGCTGCTAAAGCCAGTGGTGAAAACCGCAAGTCTCTTGCAGCACTTGCAGTTGTTACGGGTGTAAATTCTTTTATTTATAGAACATATATTTAGTTTTGACAATAAAAAAATAAGTCATTATAGATAGGTATATCGCTTAGATAACCAGCACTTGAGCAGACTTGAGAGAGCTAGGAATGGCACCAGGTATATCGCTATAAAGTTTTTTAACTTGCTTCCTATAATCGTCAAAGTCCTAGGTATCAGCCAGTTCAAAATAAAAGTAAAAAAGTATTTCATGGCAAGTGCCTTTTGTTCGTATGAGGAGTACTTCATATCAAATTTTAACATGTAATTTTACCTCACGACTTCAATTTTAATGTGTAAATAGACCATTTTTATTTTTTTTATATTTACAAATTGTGTAAGAATGTTATTGTAATTTTGTATTTATTTATTTATTTATTTACCTATTCAACAGTAATCCAATTGCCAATTATTACAGAACAGGTCTAATTAAAATATTAACACTTCAGGATCACGTAACACACTAATAATCCTACATATAACAAGCAATATAATAAAAGTCGACTAGTCGGTAATGGTGTCACACAAGAACCTTCTGAAATTATTAAAACTAACCCCGAAAATATCACAGCTCTGTCGTAGCCGGTTATACTTAACATACATTCGGAACAAGCGTGAGATAATCCGAATGTTATTTCTAGGAGTAATTTGATAATAAAAAGTCCTGGGATTTCTTGTAGTGTAGGAAGGCGCATTAAATGATATTAAGGACAAAAGAGATGAATTATCAATCTATGAGTTCAACGGTTTATATAGATATAATAAAGTATTTATATCCCTTCTATTTGATAGCGTTTGCATCTTGTACCGATTAAGCAATACAGACTCTGATATTGTTGTGTTATACGAACTAGTTTCCCTATAATACAAAAATCGTAGAAACCTATTTTGTACCGTCTCAACAACATAACTGTGACATTGATAAAAGGGGTTCCATGCAACTGAAGCTTATTCGAGAATACTGCGCACAATGAAAAATACATCTTAATACAATTAATATCTCTAAATTCTCTAGTGTTTCGCACAACAAAACTGTACATCCTAACTACTCTACTGGCAACATCTGAAACATGTTTACTAAAAGTCAATTGACTATCAAACAATACTCCGAGATCTCTAAATTCACTTAGGGCCAGTTTTTTACGTGCCTGTTAGTATTACCAAGAGGATAATCCGCGTGATAACCATTGTTGTCACAATTGTTTCCATGGAAATTATCTTGTTGGTAAAGATAACAATCACATAAAAAACTGGGCCTGAACCATAGACCCATTAATACTATAGTCAGCCATGATAGGATCGTACTTTCTGGTGCAGTGACAACACTACATTTCTCAATGTTAAAAAAACCAACGATTTTCCACCGACCAGTCATACAAACCATTGAGGTCCTCTTGAGGCAATTCTTCAATTGCCTGATATATGTTATTGTTTTTTGTTATCATGTATTATGCACTAAATATTTATATTAGATTCCCCTGACTTGTAAAAATACTTTGTATACTGTCACCAATAAATTACTCTACTTTACTGTACTATTTCTCGATAAGGCCGAACCTGAGTAGTTTCATGACAGCAGCAGGGAAACTGCCATTTAAGGTGTTTAGATCAATGACAGTCGGACAATTTTGAAGTACACACAAAATATTCTGTTTATTAATCAAGGATGGGAAAAACAGGAGAATAGGTTACTATTGATTTTGGGAGGCAGTTTTCTTCAGTGGCCAAAAGTTTTGCTGGAACGAGTGAGTAGCTCCCTAGGAGTAAGTTTCATTTTGGAATGAAATAGGTTTTGTATGCCGATTTAAGCATCTGGGAGGTTGGTACAGTGGAAAAATATTGGACTCAACCAACGGTTATAATGGCGATTATTCCATACTTATAGACACAGCATAGACCGAGCGTCTTATTAAGACCCGTCCAGGAAGGTTTTGTAAACCCCAGTTATGGGTAAGTTGTTTTAAGTTGTTTTGTGAATGTATGATTCCAATTAACTTCTGGAGCCGAGTTTCGGCAGTCGTTTAATGTTTATATTTCATATTAAGTTGTTTCGATGGATTAATTAGGGAATATGACGGATGTCAGGATAAGGACCATTTTTCTAGCTGGTTAATTGACAGTGGCAAGTCCAAGGATAGTTTTTTTAGAAGTCCGTTAAATGGTATGGAAATACTCTCTGGGTTTCGAGACGAAAAAAAAAAACAAATTAATGTGTCCTTTTTAGTTGATAAATATAATTTCCGTTGGTAAGTTGACAACATTTTAGCAACACAGTAAAGACTTTCAATAAGTATCGAAATTCCGTAACAAAGTTAGTAACAGCTTCAGAAATTTGCTACTAAATATCTCGGTCACTAGAGTTTATAATAGTAACCATCTGTGAAGTGTAACTACGCCGGCCTAGTTTCATTGGTATACTCTCTCGAGTACTAAATTTTTCGACATTTTCTAGTGCATTTTATAAGCGAAAAATGTATCTACTTTTTTTCTTATTAAGCGATAACATCAAAATCGTATCATAGCATTTTGAGGATTTGGCTTTGTTTCGAAACTTGACACTTGGGCTTATGGAGAGGCTATTCCACCGTCTATAGATATTCTAATAAGTCCGCTCACTCCAGCATGCCGTGGAAAATACTGCCGTTGACCTTGAACACACTCGGCCACTGTACAGTAAACGAATGGGTGCAGCTACGGTTACGATCAATATGAACTGCCGCTCGATTATTTTTATACGGGGAGCGTTCTATTAGACATAAATGATATGAATATGATTACGTATTAATGTTTGGATTATTTATTTGTTATGAACAACTATTGACATTCTCTGTCTCATTTATAGCTCATTAATGATACTACTTTGTAATAGTTACTTAGTATTATAATAAATAAGTAAATAATAAACGAAATATTATCTACGATATGGATAAAAATACCAGTAGGTACAACTTGTATTGTTTAATTACGAACACAAGTTACAAAATATATCAGGAAAATAGCGACAATGGAATAATTTAAATCTGATATTTTCGGCTGTCGATAGGTATCGATATTTTATTACATTTTGTTATTAATATGACAAATGCGTTGTCACAGTGGATATCGTCTTTAAGAAAAAATGAAAACACCAACTAACCTGTGCCACACCCACGACTTAACCCAAGCATTAAAAGTGTTTTCCATCTAGGGTTTTTTTATTCTTAATTAGTGGTTAAAACAGCGATCAAACTCACTTATACTCATATATAACTCAACTTATATATACATAATTTGGGCGAAGGTAAATATTAGAAATCCACAAATTTTACGCTATTTTGATATTCTTTGGATTCTTGAAAGTGATTTTTCAAAGCCATGCATGTAACGACACGTTTTGGAATTTTCGTCTCGCAAATCTATTAAAATTGATTATGACGCATCGGAACTGCTTCAAATGACTAAAACCAGTTGAGACTAAGTGAAACTAACCGAAAGCTGATTCGGCGACTCACCCAAACTAACCAAATCTTAGATTATAACATATCGGAACCGGTTCATATGATTAAAATAAGTGAGATTAAGTGAAACTAACCGAAAGTTGATTCGACGACTAACTCAAGCTAACCAAATCTATTAAAATTGGTTATAACGTATCGGAACCGACTCAAATGACTAAAATAAGTTGAGACTAACTGAAACTAATCGAAAGTTCATTAGACAACTAACCAAAACTAACCATCTAACCAAATGTATTAAAATTACTTATATCGTATCGGAACCGGTTCCAATGTCTAAAATAAGTTGAGATTTAGTGAAACTAACCGGAAGTTGATTCGACGACTTACCCAAAATAACCAAGTCTATTAAGATTGATTATAACGATCGGAACTGACTCAAATGACCAGAGTAAGTTGAGACAAAGTGAAACTAACTGAAAGTTGATTCGGCAACTAACCAGATCTAATAAAATTGGTTAGAGCATATCGAAACTTGATCAAATGACTAAAATAAGTTGAGACAAAGTAACCGAATGTTGATTGGACGACTAACTAAATGTATTAAAATTGATTATAACGTATCGAAAGTTCAAATGTCTATAATAAGACGAGACTAAGTGAAACTAACTGAAAGTTGATTCGGCGACTAACCCAAAGTAACCAAATCTATTAAAATTGGTTATAGCGTATCATAACCGCATCAAATGACTAAAATAAGTTGAGACTAACCCAAACTAACCAAATCTATTAAAATTGATTATAACGTATCGGAACCGACTCAAATGACTAAAATAAGTTAAGACTAAGTGAAGCTAACTGAAATTTGATTAGACGACTAACCAAAACTAACCAAATCCATTAAAATTGATTATAATGTACCGGAACCGGCTCAAAATAGTAAAATAAGTTGAGACTCGCTAACGAAGTAGTCACTTCTATCACGTATACTGTGCTACTCGTGACTTTTTTTTAATAAAACATCATTAAAAACTTGTGTACAAATCTCCTGTAATTGCTACTACTTTTCTCAGCCGACTTTCAATGTATTGTTTTGTTTTGTTTTTATTGAAATAACGCAGACGGCGCATGAGAGGTTTATAGACAAGGCTGTGTTGCCAGATTTATTCTTTAACTCTATATGGTTTTAAATTAAAATGGTACATTTCTAAGTTTGACAATTTTATGTTAGTTAATCGTTGTGTTGTGCTGAATTTAAAATATATATCTATTATTCCTGAAATTAATATTTTGTATAACTTATTAAAGCGAGGCAAAGCGATAGTGATATTAAGCTGATAAGAATTGATATTATTCATTGCTCTATCTAAAAGGTTGAAAAGGGGATTTGAGGAGCATGATTATTTCTCTTGCTGACTATAGTATTTTATTTCCTTATATTCCTTGCATTTCTATACAAGCGTCTAGCGTCTGCGGTATAACTATTTGCAATCATGCGCAGTTGCGTTTCGGGATCAGCTTTTGTGCTTGTGATACTACGGCCCGGGTTCGATTCCCGTCGGTGACATGTTTTATTTTTATTTTTTTGGTTATATTTATTAGTGGGGGTTAATTTTAGTTTAGTGTTAGGCAGGGTTGGTCAAGCGTGTAGCGCCCCCGTCTCAATGCGCTTGTTTGATTCATTAAAGTTAGTTTCGATTATGTTTGCTTAATATGGAATACTGACGCGCGCGTAACGAGTAGCACAGGACACGTGATTGAAGTAAATACTTCTCAAGTTCCAACTCATTTTATTTATATGAGCCGGTTTCGATACGTTTTTATAATAATTTTTTATGTATTTGTTTAGTTTTGGTTAATCGTCTAATCAACCTTCTGTTAGTTTCACTTAGTCAACTTATTTTAGTCTTTTGATCAGGTTCCGATATGCTATAACCAATTTTAATAGATTTGGGAAGTATGGGTTAGTCGCCGAATCAACTTTCAGTTAGTTTCACTTTGTCTCGACTTATTTTAGTGAATTCAACCGGTTCCGCTAGGTTATAATCAAATTTAATAGATTTGGTTAATTTGGGTTAGTCATCGAATCAACTTCCGGTTAATTTCACATAGTCTCAACTTACTTGAGTCATTTGAACCGGTTCCGATACGATATAATCAATTTTAATACATTTGGATAGTTTTGGTTAGTCGTCTAATCAACTTTAAGATAGTTTCACTTTGTCTTAACTTATTTTAGTCATTTCAACAGGTTCCGGTAGGTTACAATCACTTTTAATAGATTTGGTTAGATTGGGTTAATCGTCGAATCAACTTTCGGTTAGGTTCACTTTGTCTCGACTTATTTTAGTCATTTGATCAGGATCCGATATGATATAACCAATTTTAATAGATTTGGTTAGTTTGGGTTAGTTGCCGAATCAACTTTCAGTAAGTTTCTCTTTGTCCAACTCATTTTAGTCGTATTAACCGGTTCCGATAGGTTATAATCAATTTTAATAGATCTGGTTAGATTGGATTAGTCGTCGAATCAACTTTCGGTTAATTTCACTTAGTCTCAACTTATTTTAGTGAATTCAACCGGTTCCGCTAGGTTATAATCAAATTTAATAGATTTGGTTAGTTTGGGTTGGTCATCGAATCAACTTCCGGTTAGTTTCACTTAGTCTCAACTCACTTGAGACATTTCCTCCGATTCCGATATGTTATAATCAATTTTAATACATTTGGTTAGTTTTGGTTAGTCGTCTAATCAACTTTCAGATAGTTTCACTTTGTCTCAACTTATTTTAGTCATTTCAACCGGTTCCGGTAGGTTACAATCAATTTTAATAGATTTGGTTAGATTGGGTTAGTCATCGAATCAACTTTCAGATAGTTTCACTTTGCCTCGACTTATTTTACTCATTTGATCAGGATCCGATATGCTATAACCATTGATTTGTATAGGAGTGGATAAGCAATAGCCGCCTGTCGCACTATTCAAAAGTGGCAACCTATGGGCGAAAAAACAGGTTTCTGCGCATGACAAAATCGACGCAAAATGGAAAAACGTAAAAAAAGAAGATACCGTTTTGTCATGCGCGCTAAAACACTTGCCGTCTCAGCAGGCGTCGGTCAGGATTGAACTTGGCTTTTGTCTTTGACGTGTTTTCGTTTTGACGGCGCGGGGTTTTGAGTTAATAATTCGAGTTTTTACTTTCTTTGGACCTAGTGTCTGTAGTTGCTTAATTAGTTTTAGTTTAGTGGTTCACGTTTGTGGTTTGTACGTAACCTATTTTGATTTTCGTTTACATTGAACAATACGCAGATAAACAATCAGCGATGCTACCAAAATAGAATCCTGAAAGTGTATGGTTGTGTTTTGTAGTAGTAGAGGCAAAAAACCCGGGATTTCATATTTCAAGTAAGTCTATTTATTATAAGTATTACTTATTTATACCTTATTGTTTGTTTCACTACGCTAACTGGGGCCTATTTTACAATCGGCAAGACTCCTCTACCGAATATTTGGTGAAATAATCACTTTCGAAGTCCGGGCCTGCCTATTTACCTTCACGGTGCAGCAGCTAGCTCCTACTAATTTTCTAATGCGCAAGTCCAAATAGAAATATCTTTGTTTACATTTCGCGGTCGTAAATTTGCCATGTTTGGTCTATTTATTGCTTATCCACTCCTATACAAATCAATGGCTATAACTAATTTTAATAGATTTGGTTAGTTTGGGTTAGTCGCCGAATCAGCTTTCAGTTAGTTTCACTTTGTCTCAACTCATTTTATTCATATCAAACGGTTCGGATAGGTTATAATCAACTTTAATAGATTTGGTTAGTCGAATCAATTTTCGGTTAATTTCACTTAATCTCAATTTATTTTAGACATTTGAACCGGTTCCGATACGTTATAATCAATTTTAATACATTTGGTTAATTTGGGTTAGTCCCCGAATCAACTTTCAGTTAGTTTCACTTTGTCTCGACTTATTTTTGTGAATTCAACCGGTTCCGCTAGGTTATAATCAATTTTAATAGATTCGGTTAGTTTGGGTTAGTCGTCGAATCAACTTTCGGTTAGTTTCACTTAGTCTCAACTTATTTGAGACATTGAACCGGTTCCGATACGTTATGATGAATTTTAATACATTTGATTTGTTTTGGTTGGTCGGCTAATTAACTTTCGGTTAGTTTCACATAGTCTTAACTTATTTTAGTCATTTGATCCGGTTCCGAAACGCTATAACAAATTTTAATATATTAGGTTAGCTTGGGTTGGTCATCCAATCAACTTTCGGATAGTTTCATTTAGCCTTACTTATTTTAGTCATTTGAACCGGTTCCGATACGTTATAATCAATTTTAATAGATTTTGTTGGTTTGGGTTAGTCATCCAATCAACTTTCGGTTCGCTTCATTCACTTCGTCTCATAAAAATTGAATAATTCTTTACCAATTCCATAAGAGAGAAAGAAGGAGAGATCACGTGTAGTTACATAACAGTCATCAACAGTACAATAAGAAAAACTACCCTTGGCCATCTTAACCATATATATTTTTTAAATAGCGTATAACGTAAATCGTGCGAAATCTATTCCGTAAAAATAAATTCACACCGTCCGATCGCGGAAGTACTTGCGAAAACTGAGTCACGGCTAAGCCGTGATATTGACACACGTCAATGTCAATGCCGATTGGTGAGGGATTGGCGCAGGCAGGAGGGAAATTTTCCGCGGCACGCTCGAGTGAGCGGACTTATTAGAATATCTATAGACCGTGGCTATTCTATCCGGGTTTAATTAGTATAAAATAGTCTGTGTGGTAACGTCCGGTGTAAGAGTTATCGCGGTCTAGGTTGCAGGGTTCGGGCAGAGTTAATCGTTGGTGTTAATGTTCTAAACTATAAATTTTTATGTCACATCCTTAAAATATCTAATAGACATGTCAAATTGACAGGAAGGTGGGTTTAGTTAAACCGTAGTTTGTGATATTACGAAACTTCACTACGGGGTAGCGGTTTCTCTCGTTCTGGGTAAATTGTATACGGCTAGAGGAGCTTACTTTTCTTTTTTTTAATAAAAGTATTGGTCTCAATTCTGATATTATTTTATTTGGATTAGGGTCCTAGAACTTGATTGATAACAAAGCACGTGAAACGTAGACTACAACAGGTAATTATATACGTATCCAATTTTGGAGTTTATCCATTTTATTTCCAGTTTTTTTTTTAACCGTGCCCGAAACGACAAAGAAATGCCAGAAAGTCCCAAAAGCCTTGATACGACCAGTTGATTTTTTTATTGAAGCTTTAAGTTTAGGTTGTTTAAATGAGAATAAATGTTAGCAAAAAAAAAACAGCCAATCATCTCCTTTATTGCTCATCAATTCAAACATTGCCTGAAGAGTGGAAATAGTAGACAACACCATTGCAATTAGCATCTCATACATAGCAGATGTTGATGCTAACCTAGTATTTTCATTTAGGTACTCATATTTCGCGCTTTTAATGTAATGGTTATACCTTTTACTATTTCAGGAGAAGCATATAGAGGTGATCCACAAAAAGTATTGAGCAATCTTTGGTCATCAAAAACGTTGGAAAGGCCAAAATCAGCAATCTAAAACAATTAAGAACGCAAATTAATTCGAAAACAAAGTTAATTGGGATTCTCTATAAGTGTGTGTCAAAAAAATGACATTTGCTCATTTTAAAAATTGTCTTGTCAAAATCAGGAGTTTCCTAAACATAGGAAGCAAGCATCATTTCAAGTTCTGATTTGTTACTGGAGCATTATCTTTTGTATATAAATGATATTATAACCGTATTCCAGGAAATTCAAACTAATTTGTGCTCACTTGATAAAAGTTTGTCATAAATCACTGATAATTGTAACAATGAAAGTTGAAGAAACTTAGTTGTAATGTGATGTTCTCAATATACTGAGCTGTCATTTAACTGTAAAATAGGACACAAACTTTATCTGGCAAAGCCACAAATAATAGTCATCAACACAATAAGGCAACGCCATCCAACTTTCGGTTCCGTTGGCTTATAGATAGAAAGATGTACTAAACGTAATATTTCACTTATAGTCATTTATAACTATCAATATATGAAAAAAAAAAACTTTACCTTAGCATTATTATTTTCGTCTAGCAAGATGTTTTCCAATTTTAAATCTCTATGGCAAATTTTGTGTTTATGGCAATAGTAGCAGGCCGTCGCAATCTGTCGAAATATCCTACGAGCTTCGTCTTCCTGTAACACTTTTCTCTCCGAAAGATAGTCATAAAGTTCACCGCCAGCGGCGTACTCCATGACTAGCACCATTTTTTCTCTATTTTCAAATACTGAAAAAATAAGTAATAATATGAAATTATGACATTATAAAGAACTTAATGCACTTAGCTGAACACGTAGACCTAAGCGAAAATGCTAAAAACATCCTTTCTTAAATGTAAGGATTTTTTCGGATAAGGCTTTTGAATACAAATTTTAAAGAAAATTCTAGTATTAGGAAATGAAAGAATACTAAAATTGTCAAATAAGTTTTAAATACTAACATGAAAATATAAGTATGGCATTACTGTATTTAATTTTTATCTAAAAACTCGGGTTAAAATGACCGGATTCAAAAAAGAAATTACCTTATTTTTATAGTATGTTTTATTTTGTGGAGGACTCAAGTTTATCTTACAAATTTTAACCTGCTTCTCTACTTCATTTGCCCGCTTTTTGGAAAATAGGGCCGCTGCGGCTTTGGCACCAGGGTGTCAACAGCACAAGTGCTGTTTACACCCTGGCGCCAGAGCTGAAGCGTCCTATTTTTCAAAAAGCGTACAAATGAAGTGGAGTAACAGGCAAAACATTGTAACGTAATGTTTCATTTTACTTAATATTTATAGCTAATATTCATATGTAATTATTAAAGTATATATTTTTATATTCCTATTCCTCTACTAAGTTATTTTAAAAAGAAAAAAAAAACTAAACAAACTACAAACCGTCACTTAAAAGTCTCCCAGTGACGTCATGCACTGCTGTATTTAAGTTGGTAGAGCAAGTAGGTTTATCTTAACCCAATTGTAGTATCATGATATAAAGTATCATTCTAAACATACTTCAAACAATGAGTTATTCTAGACGGCATCGATATTGAAATCTGTAGTTTACCAAAATTATTTGATTGAATAGTACCTCTATTGTATGCTATGACTGCTCTTATTACGTACCTTCATATATGTGTATAATATTCGGGTGTTGTACTGAAGACATTATTTGAATTTCTCTCCTAATCCTAATAAGATCTGCATCAGATTCGATTTTTGATTTTTTTATTGTCTTAATAGCTACCTGAAAAAGTAAACGTGATTATGTATATATATGCAAAAAGAATGTCGTATTCCGAAATAAATCTTCTAAATGATTTAAGCAGGTATAATTTTTATTTGGCTTCAATCATACAAATTAAAGTCAGCGATATAATATTAAAAACCCATGATATATTGACGGCAACGGATATCGTCTTACCGGTATCTGAATCGAAGGGGATTCCTTCCTAACTAGGAACACATAATGCAATAATAATTGAAAAATTTGGTAATTAATAATAATTGCTTTATTCAGATACGCATAGGTTCAAGGGTATCTTTTGAATCAGTCATATTTCATTAAAATCGTTGATCCTTGTCTATCAATATTTAAAGGCAAAAATATTAAATACTAAAGTAAGAAGTAGGGCTAGAAATGTTAGGTGAAATATGGAAGTGTAACTGTACAATATTTCTCCATTAATTGGTATATTACATAAAGTAGGAAGTATATTCAATTAAACTACTTAAAAAACCATAATTTTGTGCTATATTAAAAAAAATCTGAATTTACTACTCCAGTTTGATGAATACAAAATTATATATATTTAGATTCATAAATTAATTAAAATTGATTTGACGTTTTGCCTATTATTTTGATCATTTTCAAAATACTTTATTAAACCACCTAACATATAAAAAAAATATACACTATAATTCAAAAACAAATCAGCAATGCCACGAGCACAACACGAAATAAACTTATTTGGTGAATTCTTAATATCTGTCTACTTATTTAAACATATTTTTAAACGATTTATTTCTACACTTTAAATAAGCTTATTTAAACTCTTGTTTTCTATAAATGTAGAATTTTAAATCATTATTAAAAGAATAACGTTCTTGTAACAAGTGATTGGCATATTATGCACAATGAGTTTTTGCTATACGAAATTGAATTTTTCCTTGTTTATTCTAGTTTGGAAAGATCGTCCCATTTGTCCTATACACATTTTAGGACAAGTGTCACAAGTTAATTGATAGACTCTTTATTCCTAGAATTTTTTCTTAAAGAATTGTTTGTTTTATATATCAACTTTATGTTCTTTTTTATTGAGAAATAGGCTGTAAACACGTGCGTTTCATTAGCATTGGTATGTTCCTACAAGTTTTCACTTAGCCTACCAGTCTGATCGTCATGTTGGTATTCATCTCGTCTCATAAGACAAGTAGATACTTAGTTATGATCCTTGTCAGTAATTTTAATACTACATGTGAGAAAAAGCCTATAGAATGCCACTTTTAATTTTTCGCTAATCTGCTTTTTTGAACTG
Organism: Pissodes strobi; assembly: GCA_016904865.1. Lineage (NCBI taxonomy): Eukaryota > Metazoa > Arthropoda > Insecta > Coleoptera > Curculionidae > Pissodes > Pissodes strobi. The sequence continues at coordinate 147,608 of MU182940.1, forward strand.
TACGATTAGTTTTGAGTTATTCCACGCAATTGGAATGCAATAATTTGTAAAGAGTTTCTATTAACTTTTTTCGAAGTTCTATGAGATCTGTTAGTACTCATATTACGACGTCTGTGTTTAGCATGGAGGGTGAACTAGTAGGAGAAAAAACTAAGACTGCTTTTATTTTTGTCTTCTGTGATAACCAGTTGAAAATAGATTAATATATGTGGTAAATTTCATATTTGAAAAATTAAAATGCAACACAGATCCTAGTCTTACCTCTTGTCCAGTCTCTTTGTTAATACCTAGCTGCACTTTACCAAAAGTTCCCTGTCCTAATTTCTTAATGATGTCAAACCTGAAAAAAAAATACTTTAGATAACTGAAATTCTCATTACGTTCTGTATTCTTTGTGTACTATAAATGAACATAGACATTCAATATAGTAAGCTACTATCTCTTGAGATTTTTATTTATTTGCCAATTTATTTATCTAAGATGCTATTTACATTAAGTTCAAAACAAATAATTATATATTTAATACGGACAGCATCCTAGTTTGTTTATCCTATCAAAGTTGAACTAGCAATGAACATGAACAACAAAACTTCTTTGTTCCACAATTTGGTAGTATTAAGAAACAAGTTTTGTTTATCTGTTGAAACAGTAAAAGTAAGTTGGATCCTAGAAAATACAAGCATGACTTGGCTTGACTTGTTAAAAGTTGGTGTTTGGAACCTACAACACAGTTTTATCCACAATACCGAAGCACAATTTACACACTCAACGCACCTTTCGTTAGCCAACTTAATGCCAAAGTTAAAATGTGCTTTATTGTAAGAAGAACAAATCTCTCGTTTACAAAGCAGTCATCTTATGCATAAAAAAATAAGATTAAGTAATATAATATAATATAAAGTAAAAAACAAATTAAAAATTAAAGCGATAATAAATATAGGAAGAAAGATGCAAATGCAAATAAAAATACAAATAAAAATACCTGGCAAAAACAACTACCAACTATCAGTATAATATCCCTCCAGGCTGTAATAAGACTTTGCCGCCAAAACACTCTCAACTTTTTTCCGAAACCGCTAGTATGGCGACCGTCTGCACTCCTTGACCAAACGGGTATAGATCTTGAGGTATTCGTACATAATTGATTTTTTTGTAAGTGTTAGTATGGTAATAGGGGGCGCACATTTTGGTTTACGGCCAACCTTGTATTATGTGATCGATCAGAGATCTCAGTACAAGATTTTTTATAAATCAGACAGACCGTTTCAAGGATAAATAAAAATACTAATGTTAATATTCCATGCTTAATAAACAGACGTCTACAATGTTCCCTAATTCCTACCCGACACATATATCGTATGGCTTTCTTCTGCAAAACAAAAATCGAATTGAACAACTGTTGGCTCCAACATCATTATCTCCTGATGATGCTGACCTGATTCTCGAAACGCGAGAAAAGTTTATAATTGAAGAGATATACTTTTATTCATCTATTTTGAAGTTATAACTCACTAACTCAGCAATTGCTGGTGGTGGTAGTTTTGATGTGAATAGTAATCAAATGTGTTATAAAACATACTTTAAACATTGACGATGTATTATTTCGATAGATTTTATCCATGCTTCCATCCCATGTTTTTCTAATTATTAAATTTGTTACAAATTTAAAAAACGAAATGGAGAAAAATGCAACATTTTGACAAGCAAAAATGAATAATACAATAAAAAACACAAATAATATTCAACAATTTTAATTTGCGTTTTTGTGTATGTATCATCATAAATATAAATCATACTGTATATTAAAGTTAAATTGACTTCCTGAATATTTTATAATATCTAAGTACTATTTAATAAAAGATGTTGTAGAACATAAATTTAATAAAAATCTATAACAAAACCAAATGAAGGTAACATGTGATAGATATTGGAATAACATTGAAATTTCTCAAGGAATTCAAAAATAAAAACCATAACATTAGTTCGACATGAACTTCTTCAAATTCCGAATTAAAAAAATATATATCAGTTACAACTTTCATTTGGACCATTTGTTAGAATTCAGTAATGCAAAAGATATGGTGTGTGTGCATTCACAACCAATAACCTTATACATCAGTTCTGTAGATCGATTCTGACCTGAGGCAAAGTTTGTATCGATTCTGATAATTTTTTTCATAAGTGAGGTAGACGTTTTTATCATGATTATTATCTGATACTGATTTTGCAAAAATCGTTATTGATTTTGGTGTCATACAGTGTAGAACCAAAGGTTGTATTTTACCCTAAATTTTTGTGAACGCTCTGCAGAAAAATCTAACGGCAAAATGATGGGTCGATGTACTTTGTTTCTTAACAGTACTTTCTCTTATTGATGTCAATATCTTTATTTTTAAAGTAAACACCCATTTTAAAGGGAATCTATACAATTTACAACAATATCAATTAAAAGCATTACAGATTAGAAATAAATAAGCAAACCAACACCAATATCGTATATTGCCTTCCCGTTCTCTAACAACTGCCACCAGGCGACGTCGTAATGATTAGCAATTGTCCTTTTAGGAATGATTTCTCACTCTGCAAGAAGAGCGATTCGAAGGTCCAAAAAGGTTTCGGATTGTTGCAAATTAGCCACTCTCACATATCCCACACATGCTCAATCGGGTGTATATCAGGATTACGTGGAAGCAAGTCTAAAGTTGAATGCCCATTTCATCCAGATATCCGTTGACAACTCTTGCGACATGAGGCCGGGCATTATCGTGCATTAAACAAAAATTTTGGCCAAGAAATGGAGCGAAAGGAATGACGTGGTCTGCTAAACATTCCACGATACAGTGGTTAGTAGGTAAAGCGCAATTTTCAATTAAAGCGAGGTCTGTATGACCATACAATAAAATTCCAGCCCGCATCATAATACTTCAAAATGTGTTCTTGCAGATATGCAAACATTCAGAAAAACGTTCTTCTCATCTTCTCCATACACGCTCGTCATTTCAGTCAATAATATTTATGGGCTGATTTAACCAGAGGTTAAATTTAACCGGAATTTCTTAACCTCTGGTTAAATAAAAAATTAGTATCAAACGATAGCTTATGAAAAACCAAGATAGGAAAGTGCAAACCATTTTGCTCTATCTTTAGCCGTTTAGATTTTACAGGCTGTCAAACTTGGTAAATGGTCGGTTTTCAACTGTCAATATTTCAAAAACAGTAACAGATAGATGTAGGACATTATTTATGAAATATGTCTAGAATTCTCCGCAAAATCCAAATATGCAATAATATATAGGGTGTTCCATTTAAAAAAATAAAACTTTGTTTAATCCCGCCTTTGTGGAACACCCTGTATACAACTGTGCTATGCCACAAAAAAGTTCACATTATACCCTTTAATTTTTGTATTTGACGTTTTTTTCTAAAATGTCAATTGAGAAAGTTAAAGGGGGGTTCCATTTATAGTGAAACGCCCGGTACATTTTCAAGCCAACGACTAGTAACAGTAACAGGTCCTGTCAAGCAGTTAAGAGTAACAAAATGATCGTCTCGTTGTTTTGTGGCTCGTGCTGGACCCTGGACGTCGTGCGTACTTACCGGTCTGACCAAAGCTACTGATGACATCTTGTATTGTACTCATGGCTCTACCCCAAGACATTTGCAAGGCAGCGTATATGACGACCATCATCAATCAATGCACAGGTTATGCAACATCATCTGACCGCTGAATGACATACATTGACACTTTGGATAAAAACATGCAAACAACACTAATTGTAACTTTATTAGACAACAGAATACCAATGTTGCATGACTAAAATATAATGATTTTAATTTTTGTTATTGCTGTAAACTGCATAGTACCCATTAAAATTTTGTGTTTGCTTTAAAAATAAAGATATTGATTTAAATAAAGAAATGTTAAAAAATGACGAGGCTTAAAAATGTCATACATAGACTCATAATTTTGACCTTAAATTCTTCCACAGTGTTCAGAAACTTAGGGCAAAATGCAGCTTTTAGTTCTACACTGTATAACACTAGATTCATTAAAGCTTTTTGCAAAATCAGTATACGATAATTATCATGATAAAAGCGCTTAGAATTTGAGAAAAAATACAAAATCGATGCAAAATTTAGTTTTTAAGATTGCCTTTAAACGAACTTTTGTTTGAACGTTGATTGTCCAGGAGTGTTGTAGATATGATTTTTTCTACGACTTTTCTAGACAAATATATAAGGAAAGATACTGCTAGAAGTCTCGTAGGAACATGTAGTCGCTTGTATAAACAAGAAAACCATACTAGAGTCTACGGCCTGACAAATATTTGCCGTCCCGCCAATTCACCTTATATAACCAGCCAATTGGGAAATCTTGTCCGTAATTCGCCTTCTTAATAATACTACACTTAATAAAAAAATTAAAAGTAGAAGCTTCATCTGGAATTACTTTTTCGCCTACCCTCATAGTAGTAGTTAATTTGGCGGCTACTCCATAAACAAACAATAGACACAGCGAATGCGTCATTAGGTGAACCCAAAAACTAAAATTAGCTAAATTTCTGAAAATAAACATTAAAAACTAGGTGAAATATTAATATAAAAGTTATATTGACGCGGAAAATCTTTAAACATATAGATTCACCAGATCTACAAAATTTAATATAAAAACAAAAAAATGTCATTTAACAGTGAACGATGAAAAAAAAAACATTTCTGTTGTTAGCGGGCTGAACAAAAATGTCATAGTGTATAGGTAAATTTCTGTTTAACCTGAAATTGGTGAATATTGAAGTACTTATATAAATGGGATGGACGCGAGGACAGACGACAAACAAATAATAATATTAATATTTTATTGAGTCTTAAGGTATTTATTTCCTCACGTCATCGTCACAAGCAATACATTAGATCAATAAAAATGCGATAAAGCATCAGTTAGTTGATAGTTATTTATTTGATAAGTGGATATTACATATAAACCACGCAGAAAAGTTTAGTCCACGAACTTATTACAAAATTTTAGCACAATCTTTGACCAAGTGTTAGAAAGCTCACTGAACGGTCATGTAGCATCGAATTTTCATTAGCGAATAAAGACAGTTCAGCTTGCGACGAACATTCCCAGTTGCGCCACGAGTTCTACCGCCTGACGCGTCCTGGACTTGCGCGCGCATCACGAACACATTTTTGACAAACAGTCCAGTCCAGGGCCTTATATATTTATCTATGGTCCAGTGAATTGCCTTCTGCGAGTCGTCAGAATTTGTACAGTGGTCAGATTCTGTGCTTGTGATATGGACAGCCAGGGTTCGATTCCTGCCGGTGGGCATGATTCTTTATTTTTTAATGGTTATGTTTGTTTCTTTTTTTTTAAATTTGGGTTAGTTCTGTTGGTTGCGTCCCGGAGACGCTTTTGGTGGAACGAAAAGCGTGGTGTAGGCATCGTTTTGGCCTTTAATTATGTAAATATTTTATAAAACGTGACTTGTTAATTGTGATTTGACCGTTGTTTGTTGGTGTTGTTTGTTTTCTCTTCGTTGATATGTTCTTCAGGTCCAATGACAAGCAACACTGATGATGGCCTAGGCCGAAAGCGCTCTGTTATGCTTCTATAGGAAGTCCTTTTTGGATTAAAATTTTGCATGGAATACCAAGTGTTTCATTTAGTATATACAAAGAAGGCAACTAGGCCCAACGTTCTTTTAGTAAAAATAAGAAAAAAAGGGCTTTCT
>MU182940.1:156043-189691 GCA_016904865.1 Pissodes strobi
AAATGGTTTTTCGCCGAAATATTATTGAATATGCATTTCGTTTTCATAATTTAACTGATTTAACTGCTTATTCGTTTAATATAGACAAGAAAAACAAAATTAATTAAATGCTATCGTTATCGTTACTTTGCTGCATGTTATGAAAAGGAAAATTAGATAATTCGATTTGGTTAGTAAATTACTCTTTAATGATGTAAAATCTTCTTCACGCAATTTCTCTCAACGTTCATTATTTCCACTTTATGGGTTAATTTCGGCTAATTTGAAGGAGCCAAAATAAAACGCGCTTTAATTTCAGGAATGAATAGTTTTGAATAGTTTGAGTTAGGTTAGGTTAGTTTGGGTTAGCTAAATTAAGCGGGCGCGCTTCCACTTTTGCCTATCTGTGTTTAGAAAAACATATAAAACGCAAACAATAATTATGTTTAAATTAGACATTTCCAAAGAAAAGTAATGATGCCATTTTATTACTTTTTCTGTCTAAACCAGTTTGTAGTAACAAAAATAATAAGGCCCAATTAGCGACTGTAAATTAATTAGGTTTTCAATATCACACATTTATTAATGTCGTACTGACACTGACCCATTCAAGAAAGACACTACTGATGAACTTACCAAGGGACTAAAATGATTAATCAGAGTTCAGAGTAATGACGCTAAGAAAAAGTTCCTTAACAGTTTCGAATTAAATTAAAATTATTCACATCATTTTTCCCAAACCACATTTTGACAGTTTTCATACACTTTAAAAAGTATGTAGAATATAGAAAATTCATATATTTAATAATAATAATGCATTGACGAGGAAAAAAAATGGAGATATATACTAGTAATCCTGAATAGAATCTTCTTATAGAACGCTTTTTTCTAACTAAAAGAATGTTGGGCCAGAATATGAATAAATACCAGACCTTGTTATTTTAAGGCAATTTGTGAACAATTATTTATTCAATAAATCATTCAAAATACGATACGTTGCATCAATGAAAAATATCGAACCTTCCTAATAGGCTTTAGAATTAAGACTGTAAGCTGTAAGGGCAGAAACACGGTAAGTGTTGTTGAACCAAGGCAACATCATTCAAAGAATTTCTATTATTAGACTTAATTAAAATCAATTAAAAAATGTATTCTGTATGCCCGTGCTAAACTATTTATATTCACAGCATATCTCGAATTCCAGATCACATTACCAAAGCTGATCTTACTGATTCAATAACATTATAAAACAATGCCCACTTTCGCAAAACGTAAAATATCAGCTATCAACTCTGAAGCAATTACTACTCCCAAGTCTCGCACATACCCAAATATTAGAAAAGTGGTATCACCTATTTTGCAATTAAAAGTATTTTAGTAAGAAGAAAGTCCTGAGTATTGACAAATTTTAATTGCCTTGTTATAGTCGTTTTGTATAGAATAAAATTAGTGTATCTCACTATAATGAATAATTGCCGATCAGATATGATCTACAAGTATCTTCTTAATAATTTATACTGGGTATTTTGCACTTAACCCCAAAACATCCTTCGTGATTTAGTTCATCACTCGTATAAAATAAATGTCTTTTATTTACAGATTGCTCGAGTTCTTTAAAAACGTATTTTAAACCGAAACCTATTAAAATTTATTAATTATAAAGGACAGTTTTTTTTCTTTCTGAAAATGTGTGGACTTAATCCTGAATACTCTCCACAACGGATTAAAAATAAATGTCGAGAGTATATAATCTACAAGTATCTTTTAAATCATTTATAATGGCAACTTTACACATAACCTCAAAGAGGTTTTTCCTCCGTGATCTAGTGCATCCTACAACGGATTAAAAATAGATGTCGAGAGTAGGTATATAATCTGCAAGTATCTTTTAAATCATTTATAATGGCAACTTTACACATAACCCCAAAACATGGTTTTTCCTTCATGATCTAGTGTATCACTTGTATGAAATAAATGTCTGTACTTACAGATAGAGATGCTCGAGCTCTTAAAAAACACATTTTAAACCGAGAAGTCAAAATTGTGAAGTGTTCTTCGAGGATAGATAGAATAGGATACAAGTGCGTCAACACGGCCGATTTGATGACACTAGGCCAGAACATATTGCATAATTGAATTTTTTTTTATAAACAATTGTAGGAAAACTCGTGTGTTTTCCAGAAAGTATGGTTTTAAACTGTACTTGAAACGGGTTTTTTGTGTTTGTATTCTTATTTGATGTGGAATTTATTATACAGTTTTGGTTCCAGACAAGTAACAAAATGCTGTCTGGTGTTCTTTCTAGACAATGCTACATTAAACAGACCATGTTGAATTCCTCTAGTGACATATTGATGGCAATATGAAAATAATTATTTTCATATATTTATGATCATGAATAAATTTACATACTGTAACAATATATAAACTTTTTAGAATGGAACATGATTGATATACAAAAAAGTTATTGAAAACCGCCTGGGTTTCCTTAGAATGATTCTGACAATATGCTTGTTTAATGTTTAGGCATTCGCCGAATCCGTCAACAAACTCATATATGACACTAGAAATGCTGACATTTTCAACTTCTTTTTGTATATCGTCTATTCTCATAGAAAGGATGAATCCAAACTGATTTTTGGAAAATATATCATTCACGTTGAAATAATCAACAACTGAGACAAGATGTGAAATTTTAAAAAGAAGTAGACAATATACAAAAAGAAGTTGAAAATGTACAAAAAGAAGTTAAAAATGTGCAAAAAGAAGTAGAAACGTACAGGAAAAAAATGAGGAATCTACAAGCAGAAATTAAAAGACTAAAAAGTCAATGACATACCGAGAGGGTATTCGCTACAGGACAGAATATAGAAACCTCCAACGGTCAAACATCTGGATAATATCCAAAAGACAATTTGAAGCCGCTGCCTGCGGTTGCCAATGGTTGGAATAACAAAGGAATGGTCACAACACTAGTGAGAACGCTTCGTTGATACAATACCTCCTACAAGGAGGTATTGGTTGATATGCCCTAGAACTACTACAGACCATTTCCATCAGCCAACAGAGAAAATATGACATACTTATAGCTGCCCTGGAGAGACGATTTCGAGACCAATATAGAAGACAACTGTATCGGGCACAAGTGACATCAGAAACAGAATTTGAGACAGACATTAGCCCGGGAGCAACAGAAATATTTGAAAAGCAACTTGCTGCTGTGGGAAATTTTGTGATTGTTATTCCAGTAAATAAAATACAAGAGAATCTGTTTCCAGTCTTTGGTGGGATTATTTAAATATAATTCGATTTCTTCGACATTTTTGAAGTTTAGTTGAAGTTTGATTCCTTCTAGACACAAACACTTGTTGCAAACCTTATACAGAAAAAAGATTGGCAAGTTTAAATTACTCTTTTATTGATCTGCTTTATTTTCTCATAGATTATTTGTGTTATGAAAAATAAAAAGATTTTGTTGTATCTTTTCATTTTATTTCATTCAGTCTTTTCTGTGTTAAGCAGTGTTGGAGAGACACTAATTTGACTATACCGTAGGATAACAAAAAATATTCTCATTGAACTTAATATTTCACTATGAAAGAATCATTAATTCTTTTCTGATATTCTGAAAAATAGTTAAGAAAAAAATTTGCTTTATTGTTCAATAATCACTAGGTATATGAGTTATATAGTTTAAGAATTAAAATCCGCACTTGACACCCGTCAAATTACATTTTAGAAAAACTATTTCAGAAATGGAATTATTTGTCGGAATTTAGAAAATTATTATAGGAAAAAGTGGTTTCTTTTACAATTCTAGTCCTGTATACAAAATGTCACCAGCCTACTAGGATTTTCATTGTTTGACTCTTTTTCAAATTTGTGCAAATTTAATTAAATATGAAATAGTGTAAACTAGACTAAGGTATTGCATTGCGTTTTGTGACGGGAACAAAAGGGCTTTTGGATTGTGTCAAATGTGAGCGGAATATCACTAAACCTTATTATAAAATCCAATATGCTGGAGGTTGCGGCGAGTGGTTCCACACGGATTATTCGCGTCTTGACAGTGAGGACTTTTCTGCGTTCGAACTTCGTAAAATGCCACAAAAGTGAACCTCCTCGACGGCAGATCCGAGGGAACACAGACTAAGCCTGACCCAATTTCAGCTATCATCAATAGGAGGAGCGGGATTGGTGTGAATCCCCCTGCAGCCGTCACTACGAGGAGTGGGAGCGGTGCGAAGCTCCCCGCTGAGGTGCGCCAAGCGCGGAGCAGATATGAAGAAGGTTTGGATGCGTCTGAGGAGGCCCTCTTTAATTATTCCAGTCCCACGAGACCCTAATCCAATGGCACTAACCTAGATATTTTGAAAGGCATGGAAAAAAATTAGGAAGAGTTGAAACAATCCGTTACCTTTAATGACTCTATGATGAAACAGGTGCGGGCCTGGAAAGAAAACTAATTTTATTAAGAGATGGAATAGAGCTTTGCCCAATGAAAGAAACAAAAATGTTGTCATTGTGGGTTTAAAGAGCGATGAAAATTGAAAAAAGGATGCACTAAATATCAACGTATCTCAGAACGAATTTAGTATAAAAGTTTTACCTAGTACTGGCTCCAAAAAAGAAAAAGAGTGGAGAACCAGTCATCAGAATTATAACTTCCGCACAAGTTGATAGCATAAAATCTGAACTTTAAATATTTATTCGAATCTTTTGATATTGTTTGTATTTTTACATGTTTACATATTTTCCAATAGTTCAATAACCGGCAATAACAAAAATAATACGAATTTAAATATAGGTAATATAAATTTTGCCAAAATAAATAGTATTAAGGATTGCACCTTAAGTAATACATTTGATATTTTAGCTATAGATCGACTGGCTTTGCAAACGAATTTTTGGATAAATTTGAACAAAATAGATCAAAAAACTTATTAACGTGTGACAATCTATCCTGCTTGGAAGATTTCAACATGAATGCATTGCAGCTTGATTGTGTGCATAGGCAGCGGTTTCTCTCTTACACTCATATAGTCTAAGCCAAGTTATTATGAACCCTTCAGACGTAGACTCACTTATAGGTCTTATCATATGCTAATACTATACATATGTGTCTGATCACTTTATCACTAACCATTTTTTGTCACTTACAAGGACTTCCGGCACTTTGATCGCGACATTTTTATTGATATATTTTTGAAGCACCTTTTCACAATATTTTATACATACTTGATATTGATGAAAAACTAGACTTGTTTAATGCGTATATATTAAATTTATATGACGCACATGCATCATGCATCTATTAGATATGTACGCATAACTAAAAAGAAAGCCCCCTGGATAACTCAAAATATAAAGTATTTCACGAACCTTCTGTCTAAATATAAAAAAAATCTTTAGAAAATTGGAAATTTTATTGACAACTCTAAAGGTATGTGACTTCTGACTACTGCTACTGAAAATGGGAAAACCTTACCTTGAGAACAATTTACGTAGAACCAACCCAAAAAATAACTGGAAACTCTTGAGGCAACTTAATGTTTACTCGAAAGCTTCAAATTTAATCTCCGTCGAAACTAATAACAGTTCATGCCGCGAAATCCTCGGCTCCCGACCCTGCAACTTTGAACAATTACTTACAAAATAAAAAAAAACAAGCTTGGATGATTTTGAGGTCGGACTGGCTACAAATGAAGAGGTACGTATATTTAGCTCTTCTTTCTAAGAAGTCAGAGGTTCTAGACACTTTGGGATCGGACTAACGATTGTAGTCAATGTTGTCCACATATCATATATTTGGTTAACTACTGTATAGAAACCCTTTTATGTCCTCTAGTCTGGAAGATCTCTTGCTCTGATTCTAAAAGTGTCTTCCCCTCCCGGACAAAAGGAGGCCTATAAGTATTTTATCAACTCTGTCCAAGGTGTCTGAAAGGGTCATCGGGAGTCAGACCCGAGAGCAGGTTAAGCTATAAAGTCTGGCTTTCGAAAAAATCATAGCTGTGCCATGATGCTATTAAAGGTAACGGATGATAAACTGGAAGCGGCCGACCGTGGTGAGCTGACTGGCTGACTGCACTGATTCTTCTGGATTACTCGAGAACCTTTGAAAATTAAATCATCAGTTACTTTTGACTATTAGGATGATTTTGACAATAATGTGAGTTGCCTATAAAAAAACTATCTTAAAGGTAAAAAACAATCTATGAAACTTCGTGGCAACCAGTCGCCTGTGGCGTTCCTCAGGAATCCATTCTTGGTCCGCTATTTTTTTTAACTTTATATACATTGCAATTAACTTGCCATTTGAGGCATGCCTCTGTACATTTATAGGCGAATGACACGCAAATCTACATGCAATTTCGTCCAGATATCATACTAGAGGCAAATGTCAGACTAACTAGCAACCTTGACATCCTTCTAAAAGCGTCTACAGATCGTTGCCTGGCTGGAAATGAATCCGAAAAAATGTCAGGCCCTTCTTTTCCGGCATGCTAAGTCTATGGATCGATGCCAGAACCTCCTGTTGCGCGTCGGCTTAGATAATGAAATACTGTATTGTTCGGACGCTGCCAGAAACCTGTGACTGCTGCTCGAAGTGCACTTGTGGTTCTCGAGAGAAATTAATAATTCTGTTGAAAGAACTTTTGACAATTTAAAACTTATTTTCAACCCAGACATCTTTTAAATGCGAGCCTCAAAAAATCTTTACACGACAATTTGGTCTTGCCTTCTGTAAGACCCTGTACGGTCATTGCCTTCTGATGCTAAACTGAGGCAGATCGGTTGGTTGGTCACGAATCAAAGAATTCATAGCTTTCTATTGTACAATAAAATAATTTATACAAAATTACTTGATTACCTAACCAAAAAATAAAATTCAGATATGATGCTCACTCTTTGGATGTTAGGCATAAATATACAATCACTCCTCCCTCTGATAAAGCCGCTTTATGTGAAAGATCGTTTACTTATTTTTTTTTTAATTACAACAAAGTTTCAGCCGATCTGAAACATGTTCCGACATCCAAAATTGAAGTACTCAATTCGCAAACTGATACCAAATATGCAGATCCTTGACAATGCATCTGTGAATGCCAGCTTAGTATATTATAATTATAAACTATTATAGTTGTTTTCATTCTTTTATTGTTTATAAAATGATTTATTCATTATTATTTGCTAATATTTCATGTCTAAACCTTCATTATAATTATTAGTGATCGGCCGATACCGATATAAATATCGGTGTATCGGTATCGTATCGGCATATCGGCAAATTTTGCCGATAATCGGTATCGGCAAAATTTTGCCGATAAATATCGGCATTTTTTTGAATTAAAGCAATTTTATTTTATTTATTTTGAAATACAAATCTAGTATTATAATTTCTTGTAATAAAACAAAAAAACAATCAAATTACTTTTAAATTAATTTTTATTATTTTAAATAACACAGCATCAAGAATTTAACATTGCAAATAAAGTGCACTTATGCAATTCCTCTACACTAAACAGGAAATAACAAAAATAAAAGTTTGTTACATGTGATTATTCATGACGTAATGTAGTATAAACTACTAACTAGTAATCAAAATTTAACTTTTTCAAATTGCGCTGCAAAAAGATCAGGATTTCAGCACACTCAGGGATCAATCTATTTCTTCTAATACAACAAATGTTGCCAGCATCGGAGAAAATTTGCTCACTAAAGACGCTTGCAGAAGGGGCAAATAAAAAATTTTTGCTTGATTTTTAAGTAAAGGCATATCCTTTTTATTGAAATCCCACCATTCAAATCGAGATTCATTTCTGTCAATTACGGAAGTTGATAGGTACAAACTAATTTCCTTCCTTTCCAATTTTTCTAATTTGTTTCAATACCTTTACTTTTTTTTGATGGTTCACTTACAAAACTTTCTCATTTGACTCCCAAAAAGAAAAATGCGGTGCTGGCGGATCTCTTTAATGTTTGCAAATTTGCCACTATTTAGATGTTTTACTTACCCTAGTATGTATGTATATTAAATACCATATTATTAATATTAAATAATTTTTATATCAATGCTTTAAAATTTCGTGCCGATACCGATATTTTATCGGTATCGGCAACTCAAATATAGGTATCGGCCGATTATCGGTATCGGCAAAAAAAAGCATATCGGCCGATCACTAATAATTATTATTGTTTAACATCTTTAGGTTAAGTGAGGAAGCTATTATAGTTGTTTCCATTCTTTTATTATTTATAAAATGATTTATTCATTATTATTTGCTAATATTTCATGTCTAAACCTTCATTATAATTATTATTGTTTAACATCTTTAGGTTAAGTGAGGAAGCCTAGCGTCAACTTCGCCGCTTGTAATTTATATTATTACAACAGTCATTTACTATTACTATTATTAAAATTATCATATTTTTTTTTATTTTGTTTGATGACATAAAATGTTAAGAATTTTTTACTTGAGCGTAGAAATTAAATGAACTTACTTAACCTATAAGATATCTTGAATTTGAAAGAAGTATAGTAAACAAATTATAATTAGTAGCTAAGTTTTAAGTGGACCAAAGTTGACAGAGTCAAATTTAACCCAACTCAGATGTCAAAAAGATGGCCGGTGCGAAGTTTAATTCTCACACTTCGAACAAAAATATAAAAATAATGCGAGTATTCCGACTATTATGTAAATCCTGGGATACGATCCCGTATTGTATTTGCCTCAGCGTTACAGAACCCCAGTTATTCACAAGAGACGTTGATTGGTGTAATTTGGGTTAGTTTAGGGTTACACTTTTTAATTTTAATCAATACTTGATATATAGTTATATCAAGTAGGTATTAATATTAAAATTAAAAAGCGTAACCTTGATATATAGTTATATCAAGTATTAATATTAAAATTAAAAAGCGTAACCCCAAACTAACCCAAATTATACCAATCAATGCGTCTTGTGAATAACTGTAACGCTGCACGCTGAGGTAAATACAATACGTATCCCGGGATTTAAAAAGATTAATCCCGATATCCTCGGATACTGGGTATCGTTAGCGACTCCATTATACGTTTTGTGTGTTCCATTTCTCGATTTATTTATTTAAAGATTTTCCGTCTCATTATAACTTTTATATTAATATTTCGCCTAGTTTCAGACATTTGGCTAATTTTAGTTTTTGGATTCACCTAGTGAAGATGTATTGTTGGTTTATAGAGTATACGCCAAATTAACTGCTATTACGAGGGTAGGGTAAAAACTAATGCATAACAAAATACCTTCCATTTGTTTCATTAATTTGTAGTTTCTAGTTGTTTGTTGTTTTTATGGCCGCAATTTTGTAACCAATGGATCGACGTAGATGAAAACTCTTTTCGAGATTTTATCAAAAAAATGTCTGAAAATCCAAAACGTTGAGTGACACGTCCCAAGTAGCGTAAATAGTAGATTTTGATTCTATTCGCTTACTGAAGAAAAGCAAAAGAACGAAAACATTTATTTAAAAGCAGTCAGCATATTTTGTAAGTTAGGTATTGTCATTCTTTTGCCACTTTCCTAATCAACATCTGTAAACTGAAATATTGAACGTCGCGCGTCGCCAGCGTCTATGACATTAACAGAATGATCGAACATTTGTATTATCATGGACTAATCAGAGCCAAAAGGAAGACCGCAGTACGGCCCAGAACCTGTAAAAAGACGTGACCAAGCGCAGGCATCTGGTTCCGAATCGAGTAGGATACGAGGATACGAGAGACATCAAATGCGACGAGGAACATCATTCACAACCAAGTTGTAATATAACAGCGCGAAGTGACCCGCATCGTGCTTTCAAATCCGAATGCCTGATACGCATCTTTAAATTGAATCAACTACAAACGACAACAATGGCAAAGCTGCCGCACAATGTATCAAGGATCAAGACCGGGGTATAAATCCAAGAACACCTCAATCCCAACCGCAACAGTAGCCTAGATAGACGCCACCGAATACCGCCCCATATGATAGGGAATTCCCAAATACTCTGGGAGCCTCCCAACAGGCACGCACCTCAAGCCGGGATTAATAATGCAAGTGGTACCGCCAACAACTATCAAGCCTGTCAACCGCAGCGCAGTTTCGGAAATCAGTTCGCTAATCAATATAAACGAATTGTTCTTTGCACTCGACCCTTCATGATCAAGGAATGATACCACGTACACAGAACAATTCGGTTCTTTTGAACGGAAATTAGCAAATACAATATATAGATAGCTTGTTTTTATAAGTGTTAGCCCACCTGCATGAGCATTCCAATCTTGCATGTCTCCTATTGAAACTACCTCTTTTGCAAGTGATATCTGTGTTTGTGGGGCCCTTCGGAAACGAGTGGCATCAGGAACACGGAATCGCAACGTAACTGAAAACCCATGGGTCACTTCGCTAAAAACTGAATAAGCGGGACTTGCTGAAGGGCATGCTTTTCGAATAAAAAGAGAGAATGATCATTCTCTGGACCTCTATCGTTTTATGTGTTGCATGTTTGTGAGTGTACGTAAAGCCAACGAATCGCGAAACGGTTTTTTTCGTAGTGCCGTTTCTCCCTCAGCAATCTCCCGCCCATGAGAATAAGTTTTCCAGTGCGATTGACATCCGTAGGCAATCTTATTTTTTTTTATTTTAAAAGGACCATTAGGCCCCAAGTAAGATGAACTAATCCACGGCAGCGGCGGTATCACTTATAATCGATCTGAGGTTTGCGATTAGGGTGAGTGTGCGAGGAGGCGCAGGCGTTCAGCAAACTATGGGACATTAGTTTCGTTCGCGGGTCGCATTCCGAATCAGTTCAGAACTAATTCCGGATTACCTTAGAGCGCATGCCTAGTAATGAATCGGTTCAGGATTTTTTTTTTACCGCGAACGATTTTGGAACCGAATGCAGAACTTCAAATTGTCGAATGTCAAATTGACAAATTGTCAAATGAAATATAACTTGTTTGTAACGTAACCTAATAAAATAACAAAATATCATCGAGAAAGTATTTATTATTATTGTCGTTACAAAATATAATGGAAAATGAGTGATGCCGACGGAGGTAAATAGTTAATTATATGTTTAATTTACTATTATTCTAAAAACAAAAATTTTTAGATGCACTAGACGAATTTTTGGTCTTTCCAACAAACTCTGAGGAGGGTGCTCATAAATGGACTCATCAAAATACCCTGATTTTATTAGATTTATATAAAAAATACCGGATGCAGGTCGGTTCACTTAGGATCAAAAATTTAAAGAGAATGTTTGAAGAAATTGCTAAAGAAATGCAACTTATTACCAAAACAAGCATATCAGGGAGTAACTGTGAGAACAGATGGAAAGTTCTTGAAAGAAATTACAAGAAATACATAGATAATTCTAAATTAACTGGTAGGGGAAGAAAGACGTTTGAATATGCTGAAGTTATGCACAACATACTAGGGCAAAAGAAAAATATTCATCCTGTCTTACTTTTGTCATCAGAAACCATAAATACTCCAGGAACATCCAAACAAGGTAACGAAGATATGATAGAAGTGGAAATAGCACTGATCCAGATGCACAAGAGACAACTGACTCAATTATTTCAACTCCAGTACAAAAGCAAAAGGCTGTGAACACTCCAAATGAGAAAAAAAGACTGAGAGAGACAACTGACTCGTTTAGTTCAACTCTAGTAAAAAAGCAACAGACTATGAAAACTCCAAATGATAACAAAAGACTGAAATGCAATATTCTTAGAGAAATTAGAACTGACAGAAAAGAGTATTATAAACCAAGATTGGACATTGAAGAAAAGATGCTTGCGAAAAAAAAAGGAGAAATGATTTGTTGGAAAAACATAATGGTCTATTACAAAACTATTTAGAACAGAATAAATACATAGCTATTATTGATCTCTAATAGCTTAACAACCTTTAACAGTTTTCGAGTTAGCACTTTGTTTTGTTTTTAGAATACTTACCTATTTTGTTTTTAGAATACATACCTATTTTGTTTTGTAGAAGACATGTTTTGTTTTAATATTTTAGGATGTTAATTTTGTTTTTTAAATGTGTTTTTATTTCAGTCTTTGCGCAAAATGTGATATTTTTTTAAAATAAATATATTTTTGGAATACATTTATTTCTGCCTATTTCCCTCCTCAAATTTAAATATGTGGTACCAAATGTTCTTATGAAAACAAAATTTTTGGAATGGTTGTGCCAAGGGCTGTGCAAACTTGACTGCAACCACTTTGAGTTAAAGCCCGACTCATGGCTGAATGAAAATATATTGGTCTCAAATTTGATCGCTCTGTCATTAAATCTCACAGTTGGTACCACATTGTAAATAAAATCAAATTATGTATATTTATGAATTTTATCTTGCACCAACTGGTATATTAATGTATTATTAACTTTGGTCTTTGGTATTATTTGATTTGATTTTAAATGAAAAAGCCCACTTAGCACAACAGACTTAGCAAATGTAAATTATGCAATAAAAATGTTACATTTCGAGAAGTGTATAATAGGTAGGGATGATAAAAATGTGTTTAATATCAAAATGCTATTTTTTTATTGTAAAAAGAGATAGTTTTTGAAAATAATTTTTAAATTACAAATGGCAAATTATTCATAACGTCTTCTCGGACTATCATACCGCCTCGGTCATCCCTATCTGATTCACCATCTTCATTTAACACCATGTCATATTGAGGAACTATTGCTTGTTCCTCTGCATTAAAAACAACATCTAGTGATAAATTATGGAGAACAGCACATGCTCTTATAAAATAAACAATAAATTCAACATTTTTTATTTTGTCATGGTAAAGTTGTCTGAATTTTTGTTTCAAGATTCCAAAACAGTGTTCAATTATATACCTATTTGTAGCAAGTACATAATTATAGTTTCTTTGACGCCTGGTCATATGTCCATTGTCCTTAAATGGAGTCAATAAATTCCTTAAGCAAGGATAAGCACTGTCACCCAAAATGTATGAATCTCCACATTTGTTGGACAAGGTGTCATTTAAAGGAGAACTTCACAATACCCGGCTGTCATGTACCGACCCAGGATATCCCACAAAGATGTCACGAATTCTTCGTTTGTGGTCACACACCACTTGGGCCTTAAACAAAACTTATACATATATTATATGAACCTAATTTTTCATCGTAATTGTGGACAAAACAGTTTTTCGCTATTCTACCATTATATTGCAAATTGTTTTCATAGACACTTTTATTAATTATTAGAAATATGAATTTACCTGCGCAGACAATTTGTTTTTCGTAATAAAAATCAAAATTAATATTATAGTGTCTATTTCAGAAAAAAATTCTCTATAGTAGGGTAAACCATTTTGTCAACTGTTATTTTATTTCTTATAAAAATACCGATAGCAAAAGAATATTAGATTTAAAAAATTATGTATTTGTTCTGAGTAAACAATAGTGAAAATTATCACCTGAATTGAATAATCATGTTTCCGGTTTAAATATGACTCGGGATCTTCTGCAGGCTTATCTATTCTAACGTGTGTACCATCAATGACACCAATAACACCAGGGAAATTGTTTGTTTCGGAAATGAGTTTCAATTTCCACTTTCTCCAAATCATCTGGCCATTTTATTATCACTGGTGATAAATTGCTTAGCAAATATGTTACTCTTCTTACAATTTTGAATAAGGTGCTTTTGGTTACATTAAACCTGTCCGACACCTCTCTAAATGAAGTTGCCTCGTTTGCAGAAAACCATAAAAAAACAGTTATATATTTAAGAGGCGAAACTTTCTCTGCATTCCCTTCCTGCCATTTATAATATTCAGAATTAGCAAATCGATTTTCTAAATCTTCAGGTATTTCTCGACTTAATCGAAAATGCTCTATAAATTGTTCATCACTGAACTGTGGCAATACTTCCTGAAAATATGCATTGCTTTTAGGAACCCTAACAAGCTCTAAAAGTTCTTCCATGTCCTCATCGCTAGATGACAAATGGTCCGACATAGTACTTAGAAGAAAATAATAAAATTTTGCATATAAATTTAAAAAATATTAAATAGCAATAATTCACTTTATTATGCTGTACTGTAAACAAACAATAGCTGACGACGATATCGATCGATATTGCGCATGAGCAGCCGAACAGAACTTTTAATCCCAACAAAAATCCTGGAACCGCTAGAACCAATTCTGAATCAATAAATGTGATCCGCGAACGCGGAACTGTTACGAAAATTTCAGAATTTTCTTATCCGCGAACGCCGGTTTTTAAACTGCGCATGCGAATAGTCCTTGAACTGGTTCGGAATTCGACCCGCGAACGAAACTATTAAATGCAGTGTTTTCTTGGTAAATACTTACCTGTATAAAGTCGTATAAACTATTAGATTATAAATAAATATGGTTATCCTGTCAGCTACTTTAACAAATTATGATGATAATGAGGCTTTGAACAAGCTTTTTGTTATTTGATGTCATTCGTAACTGTTTGGTCTCGGTAATAATTTGTATTGCGGAGTAGAGTAATTATTATCATTTTTCCTCTTTTAGCTGCTCCCTCCCTGCATTTTTAAACCCGTAAAAGAGCTAGATTGTCAAATTGAAGCAAGAAGACTGACATACGAAGTATTGCTTTAGCTAATTCAAAGCCCATGAATAATTTCTAGGAATACTGTTGATATAAATATACTTAGTTTTTCGGACGAACTTGCGCGAAATATCAGTGCAACCAAACTTTGAAAAAATTAAAAACTAGTGTTCAAAAGCGGTTCTTTTTGAAACTTCTTTTTATACGCAAAATAGAAAAATAATATTAACTGAGAGAAAATTGGAGAAAAAGTAGTAAACCGACGAACTAACTAGAAAAATTATCACAACAGTAGATTTCTATTAAAAGTCGAAAAAGCCCCTAAATTAGCCAAGGTAGGCATATGGATACCTTAAGAACAGTTGAAGAGGGTGCAAAGGCCTACAAAACAGGATGATCAAATATCCATTTCTATTTGAAAAATCAGGGTAAATGAAGTTTGTATCTGTGTCGGACACACCACGCACAAAATAATCACCATTTCAGAGCTTTAGTCTTCCGGGAACCTTTGTCGTCCGTGAGGTGAAATAATTTTCTTTAAATTTTTATTAGTTCGTAGATATTAAATCTTTTATCGTGCCATGTTTTTCCTACATTTGAGGAACTTTCTAAATAATTTGGCAAAGGTGCAAAAATGTGCAAAACAAATTATTATACTTTAATGTGACGAATTTTTAGAGGAACTCAAATATGCAAAATATATAATGTTTTATGTACAAATTTTTTTTCTGTAACACTTTGCACATTCGAAGATATTTTGGGAGTATAGAGCTCTTTATTCCCCTCATCTTTTATTAAAACATTTTTTTCTGTATTGCAATATAACAACCGAGCTATTGTACTTTCGCCACACTATTGGGTCACCCTGTATATAGAATTTTGTACAAACCTAAGACTACTTATCTAATGTACAAACTAATCGTTTAGTTACACATTACAATTCTCAAATAAAGACAAGTAAGGTAGCAGTCTACTACCCAATATAAATCTATCTATGTTGTACCTACTTGCTCATGTCTGTATTTATTTCCCAAAAAACGACTTTCACCTTTGCTAATTAGAAATTACCAAGGACAACTACGAATTTAGCGAATTCAAAAGATATAATTATAATTTTGGATTTGCAATCCAAGTATAAAAAATATCATAAAATAAAACACCGAGGAAAACACCCTATGCAAGCACTGTCCCATTACGTAAATCAAATAACTATTTTTTTAGGTAAATGACCCAAGTGGTATTAAAAAAAGTACATTGAAAACAATTTAACGCCTTGTTGTGTTAATAAATATCGACTTTGGACATCCGCCAATCGCGGTTTATGACAAAGATGGGTGCCAAAAGTATTTAAAAACCGGATCGTTTTGTTGTCCCTCGCGATTAAATTGTTATGTGTATGTATGCCTTAAGGATGTGTAGGCAAATAAGATCTTATTTGTGGACGACTCGTCGAAAATATTCTATGTTCCTAAAAAAACTTCTACTGAAAAGGCTTGTCAAATTTAAGTTTTGTTAATTCTCCTGCAATAATTCATAAAAAGGCAATTCTTATGTGCGATTATCAATTAAAAGCAAATTTTTCACAATATCTTGAAAATATTTAAAACTTTTTTTACATGAGGCATGAGGCTTTTAAATAATGTTATAAGGTGGTTTATACTGCACAACATGGTTTTCTGCCAAACAACGAAGCAAAATACTCAGGGCTAAGGTGTACCTAACGATTCGACCTAATAGATCAAAGTAGCACATGCACATTGGACATGGTCGACTTTTATACATTTATTTTCTTAAACCGTACTAATTCTCTGCAGTAATAATACTAATACTAACAATACACTTTCCCATCAAAAACTATTAGATATGTCCTGGCTCTATGAGAAATAATCCTTCATGATAATATAACAAACCTATTATAGAATTAAATCACGTACTATACGAATTGTTTGCACACAAAAATACTAACTTATAAAGCCACCGCATAATAATCCAACAAGGAAAAGAAAAAAAATCAAAAGGAGGTTAAATCAGGGGATCGCAAATAAATCTGAAAATTAAAATTACACCTTTAAAGCGCACAAATAAACTAGAAATCATATTATATTGATTTTCTTTCAAAATAAACCATGACCTGGTAAAGATTCCATCTGCCCCTCTATTACCCCAACCCCCATACCTTACCTCTTTCCTTCTTTTACCTCACTGCTTCCAAAGCACTAGACTCAGTCACCGCACTATTTCAGCCTTTAATTTATCAGGATTCAAAATGTACATTAATATATTTAGCATTACATAAATAAATAATAATAATAATAATAATAATAATAATAATAATAATAATAATATTAATAATGATTATTATGGCGACATCTGTGATTAAAGCTTAAATTCCTAGTACTGGGCGTGTTTTCCTAAGGTATGGCCTGAAAGAAGTGGTGTTGTCGGTTTTCTCCCGTGTAAGGATATATATAGTACTTTTTAGTCTGATGAAGGTTTTCATGTATGGAAGTACACAATGACATTCTTAAGGTTTATCAGTATCAGTAATAGAAGAGGTGGCCCCTAGCGGGCCTTGCACTTAGGCCACCAATTGGGCCCGTTGTGCCCACAGACCACATTAGGGAATCAGCCTCCTCTGCAATTGTCAGCAGCCAGGTGACGTCTAAGCCTACAGTGGCCTGCGTAGAATCCTACTAGCGCCCTGCACTTCTTCCTGGGTAAACCCATCAAACCCTTGGTGAGCTTCTTCGCGGGATCATGTATCATGAGCCTCGCCTGTCTCATCCCCGAAGCCGTCCGCCATACCTCTTCGGCCAGACTCTATGTCGTCCAGGCCTCCAAAGCTCTTTCGCGAACACTCTGGGCGATACCCACACAGGGATCAGGCCCTAAGTATCTGCGTGCGGAGCCTTCTCTGGCTAAGGCGTCAGCAGCCCAGCACCCAGGCCAGCGTAACCTTTTTAAGCTTTGCAACTTCAGTCAGCCAGCCTCTACACTCCCTTACCAACAAGGAGCGCCATGAGTGCAGTCTTGCTGTCGGAGCAGAAGAAAATCCTCCCGCCACCGACATTGAGCCTTAGCGACTTCCAGACCTCCATCATGATCGCAAAAATGTCTGCTTGGAAAACCGTAGTGTGCTCGCCCAGTGGGGGCGGATAATTCCCGCCCCAGGTCCTCACAGTGCGCACCAGCTCCGGACAGTGTTCCCTTTCTGGACCCGCTGTGAACCAGACTAGCCCATCCCAGGATCCCGTCCTTCCCTCCATCCATCCTCTTTCGTAGGGAAGAGGAAGTTTAGCCCCTCGTCGAAGCCTATCTCAGGGACCATCGTGTCACGTGGCATACCCAGGATGATTAGGTTCCCAGACAAGCCTGCCTGGCCACAAAGGCCATGTCCCTCCACATCCCCACATCAGCCAGTCTCATGGCCGCTCTAGCCGCCTCGTGCCTCACCCAGCCCGCCGACGGAGGCAACCCGTTAACGCCGCGACGTTAACGCTCTAGGGCGTTATTCTCTCGACGTTAACGCTCTAGGGCCCTTGTGGACGCCGTCCTCATGGCCCCGGTGATGCAGGCACGCAAGTCGCTGTAATTTGTCCAGCACTAGTCTGGACGCCGTTTTCATGGATCCTGGCCACCAAACGACCGCTCCGTGAATGAGCATCGGAGCAATCATCGTCCTATAGTTCAACAACATAGTTTTCGGCATAAGTCCCCAGTTCCCCCAGCGTCCTACGGTAAACCCACAGAGCACTGAGCGGTGCCGCGGTCTTGAGCCGAATGTGTTCCTGAAAAGTCAGCTTTGAGTCCAACCAGACACCCAGATACTTGACGCATGTCTTAGCCACAAGAGGGGTCCCTTCCAACGTGATGTTGGGAGAGGCCTCCAACTTCTTTTTCCTGGGAAAGGTGACCATCTCTACCTTGTTGGGATTTGTCCTGAGTTCAGAATCCCTATACCACTGCGAGAACCTTGTCAGTGCTTCCTCCAGAAGCCTCTTCAATATTCCCACCTCAGTTCCTTGTGCACTAGACACCACAGGAAGGGAGACATCCCCCCCAGGACATCACCGCGATGACTCAATCCTAACGACCTCATCTCCCAGCCTAGCCTCGATCTGAAGAGTAATTAATTCCTAATAGAAGTGAAGGTAATGAGCTATGATTAAATTTTCATCTCTGGTGGACCACAGAACGCGGGTACGAATTACTCGTTACCACTTTTTACATATTGTAAGCAATGATCTCGGATTTTCAAAAGCGTTTTTACATCATGTCAATTTTTTCCAAAAACAAACTACTTATTCAACGAGGATTTATATTTAGCATTACATAAATAAATAATAATAATAACGATTACTATGATATATATATATATATATATATATATATATATATATATATATAACCCAAACATCCATGAAAAACATAAATGAGAACATGAATTTGAAAACCATCACAGAATATCATGGAACGCTTCAAAAAGTTTAGTAAATGGTTTCTAAAAATATGTAATATTAAAGCCTCATTTAAATAATTTATTTACAACCATTTAATAATAGACGCATACCTAATACTTATGACAGTAAGAGCATTAGTAATAATTATGAATTCGTATTAGGCAATTCGAGAGCCACAACGCAAGGATGAAAACGAGAACTGTCAACATAGGTATGTGTTTATGCAAAGATATTCCAACAATGTTCTATGTGTTTACGTCTCGGTTGACGTATATGTTACAATTTCGCTTTCTAGTTAAATATTTTGTGTGTTTAAGGATGGTTGTAGGTAAAGCCTAGTATTTGATACTCATACAATGAACCATAACACACTCTGATTACTATTATGGCCTACATTATTTGCTCGTTTAAGTAATGTATTATAATTTTATATTATTGACTTGAAGAGTTGCGCCTCACTAAAAAAAAACAAGATTCGCCTGGTCCGGACGAGATTTAACCTGAAGAACCCCTCGACAATCTGAGGAATGGTCCAGGACGGACCTCAGTTGTGGGCGGTTGGGGCTAACGCTGGGAACATTTCAGGAACCCAGCGCAATGTTATGAAAAAGACGGAACAATACGAGAGTGGCCGTGAAACGATCACCCCCTCCGTCAATGCTAGTGATCAAGGTTCCGCCAACGATGTCTTTTACGAGTAAAACTTCCAACGACTTCGCAGGGATTACAGTCCAAGGCCACTGACTCTAAGGACTCTCTTACAGCTGCACAGAAGTCAGGTGGCGTCCTGAGGAGAAATAAGACCTGACCCAGTACCACGAGGAATCGTCCAGGCCAGGCCTTGCCGACGACTGTCCAGCGTTAGTGACAGGAAGGGAGGAGCATTTAGGGGGCTGCATGCGAAACCACGAAGACATAAGAAAGATTTAGCCGCGAAGGCTGCAGCCTTCGCTGGGGAGACCGGGTTGCGGAATCGGTGTAAGTGAGCGGCGCGAGCGCACAATGAGTCCAGACTGGCGGCCTATGTGCTAGGGATCTCCCGCTTGCATTTCGACTTGTCAATCAGACTCCTATAACCTTTAATTTAAACTATCCTAAACTAAAAGTTATATTCTATAATTTAACATTGTCAGTCTAATTTCGAACTTTTGAAAATGGTTAGACTAATGTCATTTTATACTCTATGGCGTCTAGGGCCTGGGATTGAAGCGGTCCTACTCATGAAGTGTTGGCGTAATAGACAAAGAGAACAACCGCATGCACCATACCTATTTTTTTTTTATTATTAATAATTGTGATCAGTTTTCCACTTTTTAAAACTACTTTACATACATGAAAGCATAAAATCTCACCTCTGTCTGAGCTTCTTTTTGTGGTTGTGTTGTTTTACTCCTCCAGTGTTTTCTATGCCACTCATGATACTGTTTACAGCTGCTTCCTCGACACCCATTTTGGATTTTCTGAAATTAGAAAAATCATTCAGTTCCAAAAACCACGTTTATGTATATCGTTAGAGAGCAAAAGGGTAATTTTAACTTGGAAGTATTGTAACTTATTAAAATGATTAGTCTTAATGTATTTATTATATATCTACTAGGGAATCGATATTATCACTTAAAACGTTATAAGGAGTTTGCAAGATATAATTGACATAGTCTGACAATTCGAAACATGTTACGTCCATATGTCCTTAATACTACGCGGTTTTTACCATCGATCTTGAATATTAGAGAGTATTTTCTCTACCGCGAAGGTCACCACAAACAGACATAATTTGACTTGGATCGACACTAACGAGACTTCGGAACATTATGGCGAACGCAAATTTAAATGAATTCTTGCCATTTCGATGAATAAACAAAATCTGGCTCGTTACAGGGTGATACTTCTTTAGATCGTCGTGTTCATGTTAATACAGAAAAACACAAAAAAATGGTTTAAACTTCGGCTTTGTGTACCAAAGTCATGCCTCTTTTGCTCCGTTGTCTTCGGTTACCAATAAAAACGCAGATGCGGCGGCGGGATAGTCTTTGACATTATCAAACACCATCAGCCGTACAAGTCTAAGGATAACACATTTTTGACAATTCAGAAACTTTTAAAATGACTGAGGCCATCGTAAATTATGCAACAGTTCCACAGTTTTACAGTCGTTTTGTAAAATATATCCTGCATATTTTGCAAAAGATACTAGCAATTATGGGGCGTCTACCTGTGATAATTATCCAATATAATATCTAAGTAGGGGTCTGGAACCTTCGACAAAATACATTACAACACAGTTTTATACACAATACCGAAACAGAATGTTTATGCTTGACGCGCGTTTCGCTAACAATGTTAGCATCATCAGGAGATGATTAAAACTAAACTTATAATCTAGAATCAAGGCATGTTGTAATATGTATTGAATGCAGTGGAATGTATTCGCGGAAATACATGCAAGCAGCTGTATATCTACTATAATACGGCTTTTGTTAAATATATCCTGGTTTTTAGTTAGATAAAGCAAAATATATCGTAGAAAGTGCTGACAAAGTACGGGCACGTATTACAACAAGTAATATTTCACTTTACGCATGACCGTCCGCTCGCTTCGCTCGCTACGGGAGCTTAACTGCCTGCTTAAGCGATACCAAAAAGATTAGAGTCTAGCGCGGAACCTCCGTCCGTCCCTTGAATCCCTTGCTCCCTTACGTTGACTTCCATGTCTTCGCGATGCAACCGGTTATTTGTAAGTCCGCAGATGGTCTAGGGGTCTGGATGGTTAGTCTTCAGTTCGGCGACTCGGGTTCAAATCCTATTTTTTTTAAGGTTATATTTCTAAACAGTTTTTTCTTGATTTTGGGTTTTGGGTTAGTTTTGGTTAGCACTTGGTTAGTTTCCTTTTCTTGAGCCCCCGTAGCGAGCGAAGCGAGCGGACGGTCATGCGAAAAGTGAAATATTACTTGTTGTAATACGTGCCCGTACTTTGTCAGCACCTTCTACGATATATTTTGCTTTATCTAACTTAAAACCAGGATATATTTAACAAAAAGCCGTATTATAGTAGATATACCAACAGCAGCTTGCATGTGTTTCCGCGAATACATTCCACTGCATTCAATACATATTACAACATGTCTTGATTCTAATTTTGAATATAGCGCGATTTTTATCCATATGTGACGTCACAGCTTTCCCCTTGCCGCCCGCCACAACCGAGTTATCTATCAATCTTTTCCTTTAATAACCTTGAAGTTAACGTGAGGGAGCAAGGGACGGAGGGACAGTGGTCCAGCTAGCGCTAGACTCTACTAAAAGACCGATTCTAGGAACCCAGTTTGTTAGGCTCCATCGAGGGCTCCATCAACCAGTATAAATGGTTAACGCTAAACTCATAATTTACTTTATTTGGCTATTCGTTTCATAAACAAATTATTGATCACACACCTGCCTATAATAACTTTTATAATAGAGGGTATAGACTATAGACACGCCACTGGTATACTGATATACTTCAGAAATAATAAAAATTCCTTGTATTAATATTAACCGTAGATTTTTTTACAGATGGTAACCAAAAATCTATGGTTCATATTAATACAAGAAATTTTTATTATTTCTGAAGGATATGGGTAGCCTAGCCACTGGCCTCTTTCATTATTAAAATTATAGGGAGGTGTGTGATTAATAACCTTTGCATGAAATAACTAGCCCAATAAGGTTGTAACATTGGACCTTTCTCGACTTCTGCGGTGTTTTTTACTGTTTTATTACTTTCTCTAATTTTGAAACGAACTTAGGTAACGTATAAGTTTAGCTTTAATTATTGTACTGGTTGATGGGGCTTATAAATCGCTTCTTTTTGATTTCGTTTGATTAAGCAAGTAGTTAACCAAACTAGAGTTGAGTAGATTAAAGGTTAAGTTTTAATCATCTCCCGATGATGCAAATATGGTTAGGGAAACGCGCGTCGGGTGCAAAAATTCTGTCTCGGTATTATTGCAAATAAAACTGTGTTGTAATCGAATATAATAACTAGATTGGTCACGGTATTGAAACAAGAACACGAAGTGTCTTAATGTGCCAATGATAATTTTGGGGGAGTAAACAAAATTTTCGGCCCTAAATATTTCATACTAACTCAAAGGGAAATTAACAAAACAACCTTATTGGAAGCGGATGTCCTGCACTCCCGCACACCACATCTTCCCAATAGTCATGGAACTGATCGAATGTGGTTAGATGTGCAGATAATAATTAAAATGTTCAACTAATTTTCAATTTATAGGTACAGTAAGAACCGAATAGCTTAAAGTGCTTTGCGACTTAGTCGAAGCCTTTACTAAATCACAGCAGGTGGCTATGTATATGTATATTCCCACTAGTTCTAGCAATTGATAGACTGCCGAGGAAACGGTTAACTTGTTTCCGGCTTTAAAATCATCTTATATCACTAAATCAACCATTGTACAGGGTGGCTCGAATTCGTGTCTATGTATGGGGAACTCGAAAACCGTAAGAGATACAGTGTCGGTCAAATTAAGGCAAAATTGCGCATTTAAGTGCCTAACAATATGCCGTTTAGAAAGTTTTAAAATTCCGAGTATTTACGGAGATATCCGGAAAAAACCGAAATTTTGAAAAATCGTTTTATTTTTTTCCTGGGCTTATTTAAAAACGGATTTCAAATCTAATTGCACTTTTGCATTGCCACTTTTTCCGCTCTATCCAATGATGATATCCAGTTTGAAATCCGACGTTTCGTCTTCAAGGGATCACCTTCAACTTTCTTTTTTTAAATACGAACTTTAATTTTTTTTATCGTTTTTCAGATGGTATTGGCGTTATTAATATGAGTATGTGTTTTTATTATTTTTTTTATTTTTTATTTTTTTATTTTTATTATTTTTTTATTATTTTTATTTTATATGTTTTGCTTTGGCGTGATTTTAAATAATTTAAGGAAGGTACTTTTGAAATTTTCTTATTCTATAAAAATATTTTATTTGTTTTTTGCATTAAGTGGAAAATTGGAGCCCGTATTAAAAATTTAAAATAGTAAAATTATTTTTTACGAGAATATGGCCTTGAACTATTACTCAAACAAGTTGCTTAGTGCATTTTATTTATAAGCAAAATTCCAATAGGTGTTTTTCCATCAAAGTTCCTATAGTATCGCGTAGTATGATTATAAATTTTTGATGTTCTCTATTAAATAAATTATTTAATTGGATAAAAGTTGGGAATATTTTATCTTTGCAGTAAGCAACTTGTTTGAGTAATAGTTCATGGCCATATTCTCGTAAGAAATAATTTTACTATTTTTTATTTTTAGTACGCTCCAATTTTCCACTTAATACAAAAAACAAAAAAAATATTTTTATAGTATAAAAATTTTAAAAGTACCTACCTTAAATTATTTCAAATTGCGCCAAAGCAAAATATATAATTAAAAAAATAATAATAAAAATAAAAAAAAAATGAAAAAAAAAATAAAAAAATAAATAAAAACACATAGTCATATTA
The DNA here is from genome assembly GCA_016904865.1 of Pissodes strobi. Lineage (NCBI taxonomy): Eukaryota > Metazoa > Arthropoda > Insecta > Coleoptera > Curculionidae > Pissodes > Pissodes strobi. The sequence goes on from MU182940.1 coordinate 180,602, forward strand.
ATAACGCCAATACCATCTGAAAAACGATAAAAAAAATTTAAGTTCGTATTTAAAAAAAGAAAGTTGATGATGATCCCTTGAAGACAAAACGTCTGATTTCAAACTGGATACCATCATTAGATAGAGCGGAAAAAGTGGCAATGCAAAAGTGCAATTCAATTTGAAATCCGTTTTTAAATAAGCCCAGGAAAAAAATAAAACGAATTTTCAAAATTTCGGTTTTTTCCGGATATCTCCGGAAATACTCGCAATTTGAAAACTTTCTAAACGGCATGTTGCTAGGCACCTAAATGCGCAATTTTGCCTTAATTTGACCGACACTGTATCTCTTACGGTTTTCGAGTTCCCCATACATAGACACGAATTCGAGCCACCCTGTACAGGGTGTTCACCCATAATGTCCCCCCCTTTAACTTTGTTAATTTTTAAGCTACAAAAAAAAAATAAAAAACAAAATTGTAGGGTTTTTAATGTAGTTTTTGCACACGTAAAGGAAAAAACAACAAAATGTATAGTATACAGGGTAGATCAAAAAGAAACATTTTTTTAAATCTATTCGATTTTTCGTTTCTACGTAAAATTCTAAGGATTTTTAATGTAACACACTATATGCCACTTCCTAATACTTTAGGAGTTATTGACAGTTGAAGTCGCTATTTTGTTTGTTCTTTTATTTTTTTATGGCAACAGCCACCTAAGAATATAACTTTTTGTTTAGCTTTTGAAGTCATTGAGGTATAAATATTGAGTTTCCTCAATTCGACCTAGTGCTTTTGTATCTTCTGTTTTAAAAATGATTAAATAATTATTATTATAATAAAAAAATAGTGACTTCAACTGTCAATAACTTCTAAAGTATTAGGAATAGGCATATAGTGTGTTATATTAAAAATCCTTAGAATTTTACATAGAATCGAAAAATCGAATAAAAAATGGAGACTAGATTTAAAAAAATGTTTCTTTTTGATCGACCCTGTATACTATACAATTTTTTCTTTACGTGTGCAAAAACTACATAAAAAAACCTACAATTTTGTTGTTTATTTTTTTTTGTAGCTTAAAAATTAACAAAGTTAAAGGGGGGGGGGGGGGACATTATGGGTGAACACCCTGTACTGGGCTTTTTTTCGAAAATCGAATTTTTTTATCGGTTTATATTTCATTCACATTTGGCTTCTGTGGAGGAGAAAGAATGTATTCAAACAAATAACAAACATAATTAAGGACAAATTCTTCTCTTTAAAAGTAAGACAGATAATTTGTGAGGTATAGTATCAGTATTGGCATTGTTTTTTTTTTAAATAGCCATCTGGCCCGCTTGGGGTGTCATAGTCTCTTGGTCCTCTGGCCCAGAGGACCAAGAGACTATGACACCCCAAGCGGTCCAGATGACTATCAAACAGTGGCAGACCCAGGGGCTCTGGGTCTGCCACTGTTTGCCGCACTTGCATGATTGCAAACATGCGGAAATTCAGAGGGAACTCCTGACTAAACTTTATAGAGGAACTATAAAACATTTGTAAAAGTGGATTCGCCTGTTTGACAAATTTAACTGTCAAATGGATGAACTTAAAAGAATTTGCAGCCAAGTATCATGATTTAATTTCAACAGTTTTTCTTAACAAAAGCGGTATTCCAGTAGATGATATAAAGTTCTCCGACTAATCTTAAATTGCATGATCAATAGCCGATATCTTTTAAATCATGTCCAAATATCGATTCCTTTTCGGACTTACGAACGAAACACACTGACCAAGGAGTAAGGAGTCTGGAAGGACAATTTTAAAGATATGTCATGTCAAGCTCTGTGAGTATTCGTTTTATATGTATTTTCTAAAAAAAAATCATAATATATTTGTTTCATTTTGTAATTCATTTCAAATTATTCAATTAATCAACGGAAAGTAAATTCTATAACTATTCTAGTCCTTAACCTAATGTTTTAAACAGTGATAAAATCCACTTAATTGTATGGAAAACCGGTGAAATAATGGGCGACCTAGCATTAATCCTGTTCTACGTTAACGATTGGAATCCGGTTGGATTGGAACTAGCTACCTCCACAAGAAAAAAAAACATTGCAAAAACCAAGTTCCAATTTTGTGTTGTGCATATATGTATATAGCCAACATATAGTAAATAATTTTTCACTTACCGCAAATGAAAAATATCCGATTGGCACATTTTCAACTTACTCAATATTTTCTGCAATGCATTTTCAGATTTCTTCCCATTTGATTGTGAACAGATACTTAAAAAATGAGGGGAGCCCAGCATTTTTTGCAGGCAAACGCTGGTACACACCTTTATAAGTTAAGTATTGTCAAACAGTCAAATTGTTATCGAAAAGTCTTATCAAAATCATTTTTTTAATTAGCAAATGCGCAAATTATATATATGATGAATTCGCAACTGAAGTAGTTATTTTAATCAAAGGGATACACACGTTAAAGTCTTAAAAATTTTGCAGTAAATTACTACGATGAGAATCCATATATTCTAATGCTACCTATGTAAAGATCACATTACATAATTGAAAATGAACATAACTGAAAGTGGTTTTATACTTATTAGTAAGGGGGTATTTGTAATAAGATATTCCCAATAAAAATTTAATAAGATTATTTGATTTACATGAAGAATTTTGCGACACAAAGGCTCGACTGTAAATAGTGAGAGCTCATAACCAAGTATAGCTGCCAAACGGTTAACAACACTGCATTTTACATGAAAAGGCTGAACCACCAGTCGAGTGACATACGACCGGATCTTAGATTTATGACCAATAATTGTCCAATAAGCCTATTCATCTGTATAAAAATACAACATGTACAAATTAGTTTTACTAATGGAACTGAAATCTATAAATTAGAAGACAACGTAAAATATTCACGTAATAACAGAAATACTAACAATCTAAAATAAACTGAACAATTTCTGAAGGCATCCCGATGGATATTTTCAATCCGTCAAAACAGTAGCCTGTGCTCCAAACTAACCCAAAATTAAGAAAAAAAGGTAAATTAATAAAAAACAATAAACAAAACATCTGTCGCGACCGACGGGAATCGAACCCGCCGCGCAGGAATGACAGGCAAGCACTCTGTTTTACGCCACCGATCCGTTGTAGAAATTTTACTAGAACGTAGAGACATGGATGAACGCCAAACAACATAACCACAATTTTTAAACAAGGAACAAACATGATTTAAAATAGATACAACATGGAACGTAGCTTGTGTTTTAGCCGCTAATCATTTTCCTACCCTGACTCATTTTTCCAAGTTCAAACAATTTTCAAATAGATTTCAAGCAATGAAATCTATAAATCTACATATTTTAACCCAAACATCACGCTGGAATACTTATTTGGAAGGCGTATTCCTTAAAATTTCCCGATCTCGTACGAAAAATTGATATGGAACTTTTTTATATCACGAGGTTTACGAATCTGAGATTGATTTCGTAAGAATAGCTATGCGTTGGCTGGCACGTACGCTTAAAGTAAGATTTCCCAAACTGAAAATAAAAAAATCACTAATTCGAGCATCGATGCGATTTTTTGGTATGTTCTACACATACCAAAAATCATATAAATTTTTTTCTTGCATTAGACCAGTTTACATTTTCAATAATTGTTTTTAATATAACATATAAAATCATGATACATTCCACCGTGACAGTTTTCAATCTTCTACTCCTACACTATTTCTCTTGATGTATTTTATAAGCTTAGGTAACATCACTATTAGTATATTCTTGGATTGCCAATAGTGCTAATTTAATTATGTTTAAGTGTTAAAAGCGAAAACACCGTTGCGATAATATTCGTATATTTATGTTAAAATTTCGATCACAAAATATATCTTTCTAAGTATATGTATAATGCACATTGTACACTATACTATTTTATGCACTTCCGAGTTACATGCAGTAATACTTGCATGAGGCTCAGTTAACCTGCCTGTCAACTGCAATAGGAGAGCTAGCTTCTGAAAAGATCGTAACTAGTCCCATTTAAATGAATTTTTGGGTGCTGCTGATATTTTTTGGTTATTAAGTAAAGTATCCTGACCGTCCGGTATGCCTGTAAACAAATTCATACTTATTGGAAGATATTTCGGCAACGGTGTAGTGAGAGAAAAAGGTGTTTTAATACTATCGCTATTAGAATAGTTTCATATTTAAAGAAAAACATATGATATCCAGCTTCTCTCTGTGGCTTCACAAATTTGCGAGTCGTTTGTGTTTGGATTTGCATGACTGACGCAACACCGACGCGACGGCGACGCCGACGGCCCGCTTAGGATTTGGTGGCGATGCGATGGCCTGCTTAGGATTTGATGCGATGCGATGGCCCGATAAACCAGTAAGGGCCAAAAAGGAAAAATAAACGAGATCAAGATCACCATCTAAACTCCTACAAACTGATTTAACGACTAGAGGCATAACTAAGAACACGTTATATAACAAGAAACCTCACTATAAAACTAAATGCCAAAAGATCAGTGCGTGTCTGCTCAAACCGAGGTTCAAACACAGAATCACATTTTCTCATAGACTGGACGTAATTTCAACATCCAATCCAATAAAGAAATCCAAAAAAATAATAAAGTAATCTTTAATTTTAATCTAGGGTCAAATAAAAATAACGAAACGTATTATCCAGTAGGTACGACTGAACGCCAGCTAAAAATAACCCACCGATAGTTGAGTCTGACATTAGCCTTTGAATTTTTTTCGGAGGAACTCGCACAGGTATGAATGACACCGCAAAAACACTTCGTTTTCGATGTTGAATTTTTCATTTAGCAAACTGTAATTAGTCAGTAGTGCCCTCCCCCTCCGACGTCGGTTAAGCTGTACGCCTTCCTAAATTAATAGCACAAAGAAATATCAATACTGATCAATAATATTACAAGGTGACCCGACTCAGTATTTCGGCAATTTCCCGATGTCAGTAATTTTTTAATTAAAATGAAAGCAAATATTTTTTTTTGGAAATTCGAATAACGCATAGAATTATATAAACCAGTTATATGTTTTAAAAGGACCACGCTATATACCGGGTGACGCAATCAAAGCAAGAAGACATTTTTGCGAAAGACAGTAAATTATTTTAGCATAATATTTATTGGAACATAATAATATGTCGATTTGTTAAGGCTACATTTTATAGTATTATATTGAAGCGCCCCTGCCAAAAAGCACATTCGTTGTATCTATCTAAAGGCCAAAACTCTTTGGACGTGATCGTAACAATGGTGAATGATTTATCGCCACTGCCGGTTAAGACCCTGTTAAATTGACGTTGTTGGGTAGAATCACAGTATAAATATATTGATTGTACTCTGGTAGTAGGTTCTAAAGTAGATGTTTGTGAAACGATTATCTTGAATGATTACAATTTTTTAAATGACCAGTCAATACTGCCAATAAAACCCTAATGGTCATTCTTTATACATCTATTTTCCTTTATTTGTACAGTTTAATGAAAACACAGTATTAATTTACATAAAGTAACCGTTAACATATACTTAAACTGAATACAAAATTAATTGACTTTATCTATTATTAAAGGAAAAATGCACATAAGAAATAAAAATTTATTTAGGAGAATTAAGTTACGACATTTTAATCAGGCCCTCGAACCAAGAAGTAAACCGTGATCTTTTAATAAAAAAATAACACATCCAAAGTATGTGCCCTTACACTGTGCTCTACGCTCAATACATTCACATTACTCATACAGGAAACATATGCATACCACCTAATACATATACATACTAAATAAGAAAATTCGTAACAAGTTGGGAGCGTAGCGGGTAAGATCTGACCAGGACGTATATAATATAGTATATGATAAATTTTTAAAATACCCCCACATATATTACGTCACAAGGTGCTTTTAGCGGGTTATCTCGAAGGAGTCTTTTCGTGTCCCGTAGGACCATTGAATCCTTTATTGTGTTCTTTAAGGATCTTACCACTATTAGCCCAACTATATTATTCGGAGAAAAGAGGGTTGTTTACTTGAACATATTTGGCCACAATCACCTCGCCGTCCGAAACCTAACCAAAATCGCCTAATTTACGAGAATCTGATCACACTAAAGACGATGTTTTAAAGTTCGACCCTCCCTTAAAATGATGTCTAGATATTAGATCGTAAAGAAATTAGGTGAAACCAAATAATTTACTTAGGTATATCTGTAAGGAAGCCGTCTAGACTCCCTTGCGAGTTACGCCCGTGGCTGGGGTTTTGTTAACTTCATTTGGCTCAGTAATGAGCCGAGGAATCTCGGATAATTGAGAAACTATACAAAGCGTAGCTGAAGCGAGTGTATGTCGGAATATGTGGAAACTTGAATGGGAAACCAGTCTCACGCTTTGGCGAGTCGAATTGGACCAGTCAAAATGAGTGAATTTGAAAATATGTGGAAATTTGAACTGAACAAGTCTCTAGCCAAAACGAGTCGATTTTAAAGACTCCGCTCTGCTTCTTGCTGCGGTTTTTTTATATGAAACTATTAAGATTCCGATCCCACACATTAAAACCATGTATTAAAAAGAGACGTAAATAAGTGTGCTGCATATTCCCAGCGCCCGGCTCGACCCTCTTTACCTGTGTCTCGAAGGTTTATTATGTAACAGTGCGTTTTTAAAGATTGTCGATAATACCGAATTTATTCCAATTTCGTCGGCGAATTTCATTGTTTTAGAACTTTTCTTTGTTAATGTGCATAACTAGGGTCGGCCTGTTTCAATATTACATAACAAGGGCATAAGCTTACTTACTCCCCGCGTTATGTACGTACACTACTTTTTCTACATTTATTACCTAAGTTGGGGTTTGGAACCTTCGGCAAAATGAACAACATAGTTTTATCCACAATACCGAAACACAATTTTTAGACTTTATGTTGTAGATATGTTATCTATTGTTGTGGAGGATTCATGTGTGTGAGACAAATTGTTGCCTATTTCTCCACCTCTGTTTAATTGGGAATTTCTGTATAGATAGAGCCGCTTCGGCTCTGGCTCTGGGGTGTAAGATGCACATGTGCTAATTTAGTGACCACAATGAAGCTGAAAAACATAAAAGAACTTAAAAAAGCTTGGCAGCGGGGGCAGATTTGTTCCTCGAAAGCTTTTCCAAGTTATTTTAGGATTTTTAGTTTCCTTGGGGTGACTAAATTAATTAGCATTTACACCCTGGACCAAAACGGCTTATACCGAAATTCTCAATAAAACAGATGTGGAGAAATAGGCAACAATTTGTCTCAGAAGCAATATGTATATCCTTAATAAACCTGTCAGCATCAAGTACAGGGCTCACAATGAAGATGTAAAATTTTTTGGCAAGCTCTCTAAGATCGTTACTTTCAGAATAGGATATTTAAAAAATTGCTTCTTAAAAGACACAAATATTAGCTATGTGGTTGAAAATCGCAAATTATTTCATTTATTTGGTATAAAGAAAATTATGTGTTATATCAAATATGTATATAGGATAGAATTTTAAGGGCATTTAAAAAATTCTGAATGAATATACAGGATGGTTCCCGCACCCAAATTGTACGTGCTGTTACACTACTGATTTATTTATTCATTTATAAAGAATTGCCTTATGATACTTGATATTTGACCTAAAACCAATACAAACTTAGCAATATACATATATTTACAAATAAATACCTATATACAATTATATGGCCACTTATGGCGACTATGTAGTTTTAGAGGATTAGATTACTAGCTTTGCAGTGCTCAGCATTTATTATATTATAAATAGGCAGAGATAAGAGTGTGCATTTTAGTCATAAGCAAGCTTTCAGTGTAGCAGGTTAATACATTACTACTTGTATTTTTCTTCGTGTAACTAAAATAAAGTTTTTAAAAACGAAGTAAACAAGATAGTAAATATATTTATATTATCAACTAAGGTGGTACCTAACAACCTAAGATAACTAAATAAATGTCATGGTATTTTAATACTATAGTATAATTCCTTTTAAGTTTTAAACATATTATATAATGTTAAAATGTAAAAAATAGGCAAAAAAAGAAAACGAACCAACACACATTCAGCTCACTTACAATACATGCATTCATCCCTACTATTGCCCTTATTGTGTCTAAAATATTCCTCAGATGAATAAAATGGATGTGAAATAAAAAATTGTTTAATGATTGTTCTAAATCTAACATATTATGGCCTTACGCTTTTGAAATATCTGAGTAGTGCATTGAACACCTTTATTCCCATACAGACAGGAACTTTTTCATAAATAGTTGTTGTAGTTGTTACTGTATCAGCAGTACTTACAGAGCTATTACATTCAAAATTGTTCTGATTTTTATATACAACGCAGCACACATAAAAACATAGGTAAAAAGGCATTATTCGCAGCCTAAAAAACAAATGCCCACAGTATTCCAGATAGGTTACCCTACAAATTAATCTAATCACTCTCTTTTTAAAGATAAAAATGCCCCAGAAAATAATACCATACGATATACGATACTGGACATATGCATGATAAAATAACAACATAAGATAAGCCCTCGAATAACGTTTTAATAGTTTTGTATGGTGTTGCCACCGACATTGCAGTTTTGTGCATCTGTGGGTATTTCATTTGTTTACTTCTTTTGTATGCATAATGTTTAAATGCTGCAAGAAGCCATTCAATAATCTGGTGTGTGTAGTGTGTATCAGTGGCGTAGCTAGAAATGTCGGCGCCGGGGGGCAGGCCTATCCGCTGGCGCCTAAAACAACCTTATATTTTGTGTATATTATACGCAAATTAATCCAAAAATAGTACATCATAATATTAAACGTATATTTTATAAAATATATAAACGGCAACCAACCAACAGGTACATACGTATTTCAATATAAACGTAAACTAAAAATGTGTAACCTTAATTAACTAAACATTACAGTCTTTCTTCGGTTTTAAATCGACGTAATTTGATCGATTATTTGATCAAAATTAATTTTTTGGGCAAATTAATTTTCTATGCTTAGTATTGCTAGTGTTACGGCTAGCCTAACAACCATCCGAACGTTTTTGTGCTACCCTA
>MU182940.1:208967-250720 GCA_016904865.1 Pissodes strobi
AAAACTGTTTTTATAAATTTAGTTTTTGAAAAAAAAATTAGTTCATTTTTAATATTGCTATTTTTAGTATTGACATTTTAAATGTAATGTTGATAAGTTGTTTGTGTTTCGTATTGAAACTTTTGCTATATTGATAAAATTTATTTGTACATGTAAAGATATATTTTCTCTGCAATAGTGCAATGTTTTGTGACGTTGCTTTTTTACTTGATGTGTAATGTGCTGGCAATAAGGGATAATAAAAAAAAATAAAAAATATATTGTAGTTATTTATCTATAGTGTCAACATTAATTATTGATACAATAATTTAACACTAAGATCTAAATCTAAACTGGGAAAGAACCACCTCGAGAACCACACACCTATTGCAGTTTACTAATACATAGGGTTCATAATTTTCCTTTATATTCACTAAAATCCAAATTGAGCAGTTAAAAGAAATTAATATTAATTAGGTATCTACATTCTGACAGTAGAAAATAAATTTTTACATACAAAATACAAGTAAATAAATAAACAAACAAACAAAAATAAACAAAAGAATTCATAAAACACTAAACAGATAACCACCACTAAAAGTTTGTATTAAAATATTCTTCCAGGGAATAAAATGCTTCTGCCAGTAAAATATTTTTAACATTTTTTTGGAAACTAGCTTCACATTCCATTTTTCTTATGCAAAGAGGCAGGTGGTTAAAAACCCTCCTGCCCCCATAGACAATAGCGACCCTCGCCCACTCAGTTTTTGGGATAGGCAGTGCAAGCGCGAAGGGGTTTCGAAAATTGTAATCTGATGGAGGTTAAGCAGCTGCTTATATTTTTAATGTATAAGACAAGCTGTCTCCAGTATAAATATAGAAGACAGTGTCAGCACAGAATTTTTAAAAAGTAAGGCCCAACTGGGGGTTCGAAAAGGAACTTGACACATATTACGGATGGCTCTTTTCTGCAACATAAATAGTGAGTTAAACAAAAACAATTGAAGGGTACAGGGGAAAAACGATCTAAGTGCCATTTCCCATAGGAAATTTTTTTAATATTGATTTCACAGAAAATTTTATTCTTGATAAAAGTTGGTACTTGGAAAAAAACTAATTTTGACAATGCTAAATTAAGGATAAGTTATACAGGTTATTTAAAAAATACAAAAATAAAGTGTCTATTAAGATAAAAATAAAAGTCAAATACCATTTTTGCAAAAGTGCATCGTTGCTGAAAAAAATAAGGACAAATTTAAGAAAATGAGGGATTTTTCAATAATTGACATGGATTTTCTTGGCAACGGTGCACTTTTGGAAAAAATGGTATTTGACTTTTATTTTTATCTTAATAGGAGCTTTTTTTTTCTGTAGAAGGTTTTACGATACTCCAAAGGTTTTGTTTTTTTAACCATCATTTTAAGTACCCTGTGTAACTTATCCTTAATTTTGAATTGTCAAAATTAGTTTTTTTCCAAGTACCAACTTTTATCAAGAATAAAATTTTCTGTGAAATCAATAATAAAAGTTTTCTATGGGAAACGGCGCTTAGATCGTTTTTCCCCTGTACCCTTCAATTACTCTAATAGAAAAACAGTTAGATGACAGTTTATTTATTACAGAAGAGACATGGAGTTCAAATTTGTCAAACCCAAAAACTTGCTGATGTGAGATGAACTGATTATTTTGTTTTGCAGAGTAATAATAGCCTCCTAAGTTAAAATTTGGTACAATAAATCGATAAAGTGTAGTTTGTTTAAGTAACATTCCAGAAAAACATGAGCAGATGCTAGATGTCACATTTAACTAAATACCCCTAAGTACAAAGTTTTGATGGTAGAAAAAGAAAATAAACGAGCATAAGGTGAAATGAAGGCTGAACACATTTTGGAAATGTAGGGCAACCTTTTCAGATCTGTATGCACGTCAAAAACTTTCATTTTCCTTGCATAAACCCAAGCATAAACCCAACTAGTTTCCATAAATGGTAACTTTCATATGTGCAACAAATGAATAATTTGATTTTGCTTGAAGTCAATACCCACAAACTCATTAAATAGGTATCTTAAAAGCCCACGTGCCATGGATTTTCCGTGGGCGGAGACCTATTTTTCCAACTTTGAAAATAGAGCAAAAATAGGAGGACATACTTTAAGAGAACAAAAATTACTTAAAATCAAGAGCACAAAGAACACGGTATAATTTAATTTATTCTGTGATCTTTGTGATATATAAATCATGACACACTGAATTAATTGGTGAATAAAAACGATTGCTGATTGGCGATACTAAACGAAACTCAAACTAACCCTAACCTAATTATAAACGTAGAACGTAGCTTTTTAAATATAGATTATTTGACGTTCTGCGTCAATCTTTTTGTTGATAAGATTATCAAAATACAGTAAACATTTACGGACATCATTAGTGGTAACACATAAATAAATCAGAAACTACATACCAAAATTATAAATAAGTAGGCGACAGGAATCCACCCAAAAGGGATACAGTTGCTGCAACAAATGCACTAAATAAACAAGATTAAATAACTAAACTGTACAAAACACTGTTCTGGAGAATAAAACAGTCTTTTTCCCGTGGTTTCAAGCTCACATTATTCCCGACAGAAGCGAAAAAACGAAGTTTTCGCGTAGAAACTGAGAGCCAACTGCACTAAAACCGCCATGTTTCTTTTCTCCCGTTTAAAAATAATCCGCGACCCGCGACATTGGAATGTGATTTTTTATTTTCTGGGATGCGCGACATAATAATATTGAAGAAATATTGACTTATTTTGTAACTGAACGTTAATTTTACATCAGTTATTATAAACTAAAGAAAAGGTTTTCATTTTAACATTGGGAATTTTTAATATGTACTACAAATAGTACTCTGTACCTGAGATTTTTTTCACAGAAGTATCCAAAAAAAATATATAATTATGATATAAAATAAAGAAATTAAAATGAAAATAATTGCAGAGACAACAATCTGATAATTCTACATTATAAGTTGCATTTGAAATTGAAGCGCGAAAGCCATTTTTTTTATTTATGTTTGGGGACAGCCGTGCAACTTTGAGCCGTCAACTGTTTTCATGTACCTCGCGACACAACCATACGCGTTGAAAGATCCTTTACAGGCGTAGCCGACTATATCAAAATCGGCCTCTCCTATTGGTCGATCCATCTCGTATTACAGTATGTCTTCGTGATGCAATCAATTTCTCGGAAGAGCTTTCGTAGTGTAGAGGTTTAGATCGTTGGGTCTCACCTCGAAAACACAGGTTCGAACCCCGTTGCTTTTTTTAATTTTTTTTTTAAAGATTATGTATTTAAACAGCTTTTTTTCTTGATTTTGGGTTAGATTGGGTTAGCACCTGGTTAGTTTCCTTTTCTTAAGTCCCCGTAGCCAGCGAAGGGCCATGCGGATCGACCAATAGGAGAGGCCGATTTTGATATATTAGGCTACGCCTGTAAAGGATATTAAAACGCCAACCATCGATGATATGGATACAACCTATCTGGTGGTCTAGTGGATTTATGTCTGGCGACTATCCGATAACTCTCAGCATTCAGCTGTTTTCATGTACTTCGTGATGTAACAAATCGTTTGTATACCTCTGATGGTCTAGAGGTTTGTATGGTTAGTCTTCACTTCGGCAACGCGAGTTCAAACCCCATCGGTGTCTTTATTTTTTTTAAGGTTAGATTTCTAAACAGTTTTTCTTTCTTGATTTTGAGTATGTCTTGGGTTAGCACCTGGTTAGTTTCCTTTTCTTGAGCCCCCGTAGCGAGCGGAGGGCCATGCGAAAAGTGAATTTAGGCAACCCACATTACTTTGATCTGAGCTTCATGGCTGTCCCAAGATTCTTGTCTTTTTTTTCACTGGCGTCTACTAATAAGTATATGGCGTCTACCTACCGCAAATTTCCATTTATGTCCAACTGTTTTCATGTACTTCGCGATACAAAATATAACCAGTGAACCAGTCCTTATGTGCTTTGGTGGTCTAGAGGTCTGCATGATTGGCCTTCACTTCGGCGACTCCAGTTCAAACCCGTCGGTTTTTTTTTTATTTTTTTTTAAGGGCATATTTCTAAACAGTTTTTTTCTTGATTTTGGGTATGTCTTGGGTTAGCATCTGGTTAGTTTCTTTTTCTAGAGCTCCAGTAGCGAGCGAAGCGAGCGGAGGCATGCGAAACGTGAATTTAAGCAACTCGCATTCATATGCTCAGAGTTATGAAGCTGCCCCTAGATTCTTGTAAATTTTCGACCGTCGGACCTGCGCATTAGGCATCAACTCAGTTCTAACAAGCGGGTACAGTTTATACCGATTCGGGTTCGATATAAACTGTGAAGCGGGTACGGACAGTGTAAACTTTGAAGTCTCGAGCCGCGAGTCATTGAGCCAACCTATCGCCGTCTTACGTGTTCCATGTCTTTACGTTCTAGCAAAACTCTTCTACCGTCTCATGGTGTAATAGGCAGGGTGCCTGACTATCATATTCCTGCGCAGCCGCTTCTATTTCCGCCGGTCCCGACAGATATTTTGATTACCTTTTTTTTTAAGGATATATTTTTATTATTAATTTACTTTTTTTCTTAATTTTGGGTTAGCCTCGGGTTAGTTTTGGTTTGTTCTTGTTGATTGGGCTCCCGTAGCGAGCGGAGGGCCATGCAAAGCCATAATAATACCCCGGCTGTTGGATCACAACTCATCTGGCTCGCGACCTCAACGGCTTGAGAATACAAGGTTTACACTGTTCGTACCCGCTTGTCTCAGTTCTAATATTTCACTTCACGCGTGGCCCACCGCTCGCTCCGAGGCCCGGGGACGATGTTTCAGATACTAGTGCACTTGTGATTGCTAGCGGTTTAAAGCCCTCCAATTGGCAGGTATATGCCCCTCCGCTCGCTTCGGGGCTCAAGAAAAGAAAAACTAACCAAGTCCTAACCCAAGCCATACTTAAGAGAAACCCAAAAAACAAGAAAATAGTATATTATTTTATATGGAGGAAAAGTAACATTCCTCCAAATAAAATATGCTGTTTTTTCTTCAAATGTCGACAAATTAATGCAAAAACGTTTCTTTTTAATAGTAATAATAATTATTATTAAAGATAAGTGGGTTCGCAAGGCGGCTTAGACCGGCGCGATGTCGGTGAATAGGCTCAGGTTGTTGCTATAGTAATGTAACATAAAGCTGTCCAAGCTGTCAGTGGATGTCAACAATAATTATATTGTTAAAATTGCGTTTTGGATTGCATTTTAATTCCGTATTGATAAGCAGTTATTGAGTAAGTTCGATTAAATAATAACCAATTTGTTCCTAAATTAGTGATTTTTAGAAATGCAGTCACAAATTGAGTGATAAATACAAATTTTAGTTTAATAACTACTCTTGAGTTGTTGACGCTTATTTTGATGTTTGTTTGTAGTATCTATGTTGCTATGACAACACTTTTACTTCCGCCGGCGGAATAGTGAAAAGTAAAGCTCCGGCGGAGGAAAAACGAAACTTCACTGCCGCCTACACAGTCGAGTAATGACGGATTTACTGAAAAAAACTGTTAACTTAAAAAAAAAAACCAAAACCGACAGAACCATGCAGACCCCTAGGCCATCTGCTGACTTCCAAACTAACCCTATAGCCCTCCGTACTTCCAAACAACTGGTTGCATCGCGAAGACATGGCGTCACCTCACGTAGCTAGCCAATCACGCGCCTCTCATTGACAAGTGCACTAGTATCTGAACGTTCGCGGCCGGGGGCTCATCAGTATCTCGCGACAGCTTTGCTTTTGACTGCCATCAAGGTAAGTGTCTCCAGCGCTATCTAGTGTAGGTGGCGTGGACTCGACCGTTTGCATTCATCTTTTAAGATCCTTTACACAAATAGAGCACTATGTAAAAATCGACCTCTCCATCGTCGATCCATCTCGTAATACCACAGCTTATTCAATAACCAGCTACTCATCTTGCGGCGGCATCCTTTGATTTGGGAAAGTCAAGTGAAAATCTTAGAAGAGTGCTATGAGTTAATATTTTTCTAAACGTCTGGGCAAAGTATATATACTTTGGTCTGGGCATCTGAATACTACTTTTGACAATTCGTTTAATTCAAAATACGATGTTTGTTTTATCGTCTAAAATCTGTTTGAAAACGATTTTAAATGACCAAATTGTATAAAAATCTGAAATTTCCGGTCTCTTTAGGGCAATAGCCGTACCTTCGGACGAATTTGTCGTGGATTTTTGAAGGGAATATTCATTTTAAATTCAGTTCGCGTCGTGTCATTACATTGCCTGAAAAATCACGAGACCGTGAAACTGAACCGCTCAGGGCACTGCCAGGATGCGCAGTGCCCGACACTCCAACTTTCCGATTTCGATAGAGATTAGTAGCTGGTTATTGAATAAGCTGTGGTATTACATTATGTCTTCATGATGCAATCCAAAGACAAAGAATTTATCTGGTCTATGATGCAATCACTTTGGGCTTTGGAGCAAGAGCACTCATGGTTGAGAGGTTTAGATTAGATTGCTGGGTCTCACCTGGACGCATATTCGTAAATACATGACGCGTTATCTTCCGAAGTTCATTCGTAAATAACAGACGTGTCGGACTAACGCGTCAGTTTTCCACAAGACTCCCTACACAAAGAATCCCTCTTCTTTGTGACTCCCTAGTGCATTGAAAAGAGCAGACGTTAGTTTTTCAAAACCTTGTTGACTTGAATGCAGTGGAATGTATTCACAAAGAAGGGGGATTCTTTGTGAATGTATTCGCGGAAACATGAAAGCTGCTGTATATCCACTATAATACGGCTTTTGTTAAATATATCCTGGTTTTTAGTTAGATAAAGAAAAATATTTCGTAAAAAGTGCATCCAAAGTACGGGCACGTATTACAATAAGTAATATTTCTCTTTTCGCATGGCCCTCCGCTCGCTACGGGGGCTCAACAAAAGGAAACTAACCAGGGGCTAACCCAAAATCAAGAAAAAACTGTTTGCTAACCAAAACTAACCCGACATACACAAAAAAACTGTTTAGAAACAACAGTAAAAAAATAAAAAAGAGCAACGGGGTTTGAACCCGGGCCGCCGCCGATAGTCGCCGAATTGAGACCTAACCATTTAAACTTCTAGACCACGACGCCCCATGCTGCAAATCGATTGCATTGCGAACACACCAAATCGTTGTTTGAGTAACCCCTTTATTCAAACAACGATCAAATGCAATCGTTCGACTCAACGCCACCTACACTAGATGACGCTGGAGACGCTTTTACCTTGATGGCAGCCAACGGCAATGCTGTCGCGAGACACTCTTCAAGATGCAGGCAGCGATATTTCAGTAGCGCACTTGTGAATGCATGCGATTCCTGCAATTGGCAAGTATATGGCCCTCCGCTCGCTGCGGGGCTCAAGAAAAGGAAGCTAACCAAGTGCCAAAAATCAAGAAAAAATCTGTTTACTTAAAAAAAAAAAACCCAAACCGACGGGGTTTGAACCCGGGTCGCCGAAGTGAGGGTAACCATGCAGACCCCTAGAACATCTGCTGACTTAGACCCAACTCGTTGCATCACGAAGATAGCGTCACCTCACGTAGCTAACCAATCACGCGCCTCTCATTCACAACTGTACCTCTGACTGTACTATGAACTGAAATCTTGAATGCAGGCAGCCTCGAATCTAGCGACAGCAGCCGAATCGTTCCTCCCTTAGATTCACTTTTCGCATGGCCCCCCGCTCGTTTCAGGGGCTCAAGAAAAGGAAACTAACCAAGTGCTAACCAAAACTAACCCAAAATCAAGATAAAACTGTTTCGAAATATAAAGAAAAAAAAACTGTGTAGAAATATAACTTTAAAAAGAGTTTGACTTCCGATTCGTCTTCGGTCGAGTGTGCACGTGTCGGGTATCGGCCATTTTGTTCCAGCTTCATATACATATATGTGTGTTTGGGGGCACATGGGGCTTTCAGGGGCTGTGTAGATTCCCCGAATAGGATTCGGACCTCCAGCCGGGGGTTAGAGCCCCGTGCATGTACAAGATTTAAATGTGTGTGAATGTCCAGCCGGTGGTGTTCGAACCTTAAAACAAGCCGTGCATGTACAAGTCGGGGCCCCAGGGGTACATACTCGACATACTGGGTGCCCTAAAAATAGTATCTCTATCCATCAGGTGTAACTAATCTGGGATGGGTCGCCCCAGCTCTTACTAAGCCGGATAGAGGTCTTTTCTGGCTGAATTTCTCACGAAAAAGGCCAATAGAGAGTTTACTACAGTCGCGGATGCTGTGACTTTATCGCTACATTCCATTCGTGCGCGCGCACCTGCGCGTCATGTCTTCGTGACAGTAGATTGGGTTAGCACCTGGTTAGTTTCCTTTTCTTGAGCCCCCGTAGCGAGCGGTAGCGAGCGGAGGGCCATTCGAAAAGTGAAATATGGCATGGAATGTAGCGATACTGTCACAGCATCCGCGAGTGTTTACTACTACTACTATAACCTTAAAAAAAATCGACGGTATTTAAACCCTGGTCGCCGAAGTGAATAATACTCTCTTTATTCTAGTGATGGGCTTATTCGAATGAAAAATAACCTGTTATCCGGTTATTAAAATAACCTGTATTATTCGGTTTTCATTCCACCAGTATTCGAATGAAAAATAACCTGAACCTGATACGTACGGATTCAAATACGAACACGAAGGAAAAAACCTCGCTGTCGCGTCGCGTCGATCCGTCGAATGATCAACGAGCAAGGAGAGGTTTTAATTTAGTTATGAGTTATGAATATAGGGGTTCTAGTGTAGATGTAAGTTTCGATGTTTTAGCTCGAATAAAAGATGAGTTTTAAAAATTCAAATGTACCGGTAGGATGTGGAATTGTGTAATGTGGAAGCCGAACTTGGGGGGTTTAAAACTAGCGAATATTAAGTTAAGATTACATAATTTACTTTTATTGCGTAGGTACCTAACATAAAAAGAAATATCCAGTTTTCGGCGCTTGAATGCCCAAAAAGTGCAAATACAGCAATTTGTTGACATCTTCAAAGAATCAAGTAAAAGGCGGTCGCTTTTGATCCGGCCGGCCGATATTTTTTGTTGCACATATTTATTATTTCTTTCATACACTTCTTCGTAATAAATACGGCCTGCTTTCCGATACATAACACCAATTATTACCTAATGTTTGTATAGTTTTAGGTTGTATATTGGAATTTAGAATGTGGGAGCATACATAAGTCGTAATATAACTATACCAATATATGTATTATTAATTATTAATATTATTATAGTACTATAAATACATCGCCAGAGAGAAATACTTTTTTGCAAAGTAGATTTTTTATAATTTATGTTCATTACATGTAATCAACACATCCAAGAATCATATTTTGGAGTTTAAATATTTTTGATTGAAAAACGTAAAATGCTGTTTATTATATTTTGTTCAATAATATTGCGTAATCAAATATTTACTCGTATTCTATTGTTATTTACTTATTTATTAAACCATGCTTAATAAGACAATTAGAGCAGCTACGAGTTACGAATAAGATGCCGATGACGCTGAACCTCCTTCCTAACCGGCTGCGATCGCTAACCTGAATGTATTCGAATGATTATTCAAATAATCATTCGGTTATTAATATTATTTGAATACAAATAATTCGGTTATCAAAATAATTCGGTTATGCCCATCACTACTTTATTCTATTAAACACACTAGACTACTTTCATAACTTTAGAACTATTAGATCTTTATAATTCAGGATTCAATGATTAACTAACTACAACACGCGTTCTGCCCGCTATTTATCCAGTCTAAAATATATCGCGAACACT
This sequence comes from Pissodes strobi, assembly GCA_016904865.1. Taxonomy (NCBI): domain Eukaryota; kingdom Metazoa; phylum Arthropoda; class Insecta; order Coleoptera; family Curculionidae; genus Pissodes; species Pissodes strobi. Next base: position 218,803 of record MU182940.1, read on the forward strand.
CCGGACGAAGCGAGGCCTCTTTACCACATCTTCTTGGCCGGCGATGATTCATACGAGAAAACGTAGACGCGACAAGGCTAATTCTATAGGGTACCACAAAAACATTCAGATGCTCCTTGGCCGTGACAATATTATATAGTACCTGGTATTAATTACCTTGCGTTGTTGTTAAATGATATTGTTAGTATATTTTGTTTTGTTACTTTGGGTTGAAATTAATGTATTATATCTATATCTGGTATAGCAAGCAATAATTCAAGATTTTTAACTAACAAAGGCATCTACACCTAGATGACTAAACCTTGGTAGATGTTATTTTATTTTGTATTTCTTCTTTATTCATGTTGCTTACTAAACCAAGTAGGTGCCTAATATTTTATATATAATAATATTTGATAAAACTTTCAAATTAGAGCAAAACACATTTGTTTGGATGTAAATGAAATGAAATGTTTATTAACGGATATACCATTTACAAAAATATATAATTTCAGATATGATAATATAATATAAACCAAAATTAATAACTAGATTAAAAAAAATAATAAAATTTTTTAGTCATTAACATTACAATTTCTGTTTAGCCTTATTCCTAAAACATTTAGGGTTGTAGAAAAAAAATCGATATTTATAGCATTGCCATTCTCACACATTCTTCTTATTGGTCTATTCAAACCATAATTACTATTCTGATACTCCAGATAAAATACATCGTTGCATCGAGTATCTCTCTGTGGAACCCTGAATGGAATTCTCTCAATGAGGCTGAGAACAGTCAATAATTCCATTAACAATCTTAAAGAGAAACACAATGTCTAATGTTTTGCGTCTATCTTCTAAAGAAGGTAAAGCAAGCAATCGTTGAATATCTGCATAAATGATTTCTTCAGATGGAATTTTAAGTTTATAGCCAATGAACCGCAAAAACTTTCTTTGAACCTTTTCTAAACTATCAATATGACACTTATAAAATGGACACCATACACCACTTGCACATTCTAAAATAGACCTAACTAAAGAACAGCAAACATTTGTAAAACAGTTAATATCATTAAAATCACACAAGTACGCTTTAAAAATCCAAGGAGCTTAAACGCTTTACTACATATATAGTCATAATGATATCTAAAACTTAACTCAGTGTCAAATATCACCCCTAAATCTCTAAAAGTATCTAATGATTCTAGCAAAGTATCGTTCAAGCTATAAGGATATAAAACTGGTCTTGTTGTTTTGTGAAAACGCATAATTTTACATTTATCCAAATTTAATAAGTCCATTCTCCAAACACCACCTTGACAAGTTATCGAGATCAATTTGCAACAAAGCACAGTCAGTGACATCCCTTATAGTCCTATAAACCTTTAAATCATCAGCATACAGTAATACTTTGCTGCTGCTCAAAAAATTTGGGATATCATTTATAAAACAATTAAAAAGTATTGGAGAAATATGTCTACCTTGAGGTACACCCGATTTAACAGTGATCTCATCTGATAAAATATTTTTAACTTTTACACTTTGCCTCCTGTCCGTAAGGTAACTCTCAAACCAAGAAAGCAATGGCCCATAGAATCCCAAAGACCCAAGTTTAGAAATTAGGACTCTCTGATCAACCCTATCGAACGCTTTGGAAAAATCAATATAGATTACATCAACCTGAGATCTATCTCCAAAAGCATCCAACACAGATTCCTCCAGGACCATCAAATTCGAAGCTGTAGACCTACCAGACATGAATCCATGTTGTTCTGGATTAATTATATTTTAAAGAGGAAAGTATATTTTCTTTGAGACAAGAGATTCAAAAATTTTTGCAAAAATAGAAATTTTAGATTACTTTCAACCCAAAGTAGCAAAAAGGGTGAACGAGACTAGATAACTGCACAAAAGAACACAAAACAAGCAAGTCGGTATCATCTAATGACATCAATTCCAGTTGTGAATTAATAAAAAAAATCTAAAAGCCGAAATCCAGCGGTATCTAATTTTCAAATTTACACAAAATCAAGTGACTATAGTTCATTTATGTTAATAAACACATCAATACCGAGAAATATTAAAACAAATCGACTACACAGATAGCCGATATATTATTTGAATATGTACGAATCCGTCGTATTCGGAAATATCTTTAAAACATGGTACGTTCCGTTTTTTCTTTTGTTGAGCGATAAGAAGAAAAAAAAACAATTTTTGTTTCGTCATGTATATTTTTTTTGAAATATTTTACAATTTATTGTAAAAATAGATTTCCAAACTTCAATGTATACATAATAACATCTATAAGGTCGAACAGTAGTAAAACGTATATAAAAGCGTCAAAATAAATCTCAATGTTTTTAATAAAGAAATACATATGAATTATTGTCATTTGTACTGTCCCCGTGCTTTTTGCGGATGTGACTTTTCAGTATATGTACCGCATATTACCAGTAATCACAGACAAAACATTCCAATACTACTAAATCGTCATTCTAAAATATAAAGGCTAGCAACAGGTTCTTCAGATTCCAAGTAATTACATATTTGCACTAGTTCTTCATAACCACATCTTCGGCAGTATAGTTCGGGACCGAGAGGGTGGATATTACAAGTGAAATTACTATTCATATGCAATTATTTTATATGTTTCGTCAAAGCCTTTGTCAGACAATGGTCTTATATCACAATCGCAACAAGTGAATTTGAACGCCTCTTTCGCAACACTCCGAAAGAAACACTTTCCGCAATTGTCATCTTGCGAAGAATGCTTGAGACAAACAACAAAAAGCAGTCTTTTATGTTTTTGATAAATGTGCGACTTAAGATTTTCAACATCTGTGAATATTAGGGAATTTTCGCACTCGTAACAACGCATATATGTATTTAATATTCTTAATAAGGTTGGCATAGGAGCACTTTCCGACATTCGCCCTCCGACTTATGAATGTGTTTATCACACTTGAACATGGTCTGCTGGTGTTTTTCAGGACATGGCTATTTAAGGCACATAATATGTGCGTCTTATAAATACAATCAAAACACTGGACGAAAACTAGTTGCTCATCCATGGCTCTTTTTGCGAAGGGTTGAAACCAGCATTTCCCACTTTTATTAGTGTGTCTGGGACAGACATAAGAACAAGCTAAATGCTGTTCCAATATCTATATGTCTTCTTAAATTGTAGTTTTCCGTAAATGGTAGAGGCTAAGTGCATTCATAGCAACGAACAACCGTTATTCGGTTAGCTACGTTTATTGAATTACTAGGTTTATCAGATACCATTACAGAGAAAAAAACACTTTGGACAGTCATCGAAATGGACGTCAGTCTTACCAATGTGTTTCTTACACTGAAATTGACTTTCCCGATGTAAATATGTTGCTTAAATAAATCAATTCAATCATCTTTAAAGTTACATTCAAAGCATTGAAAGAAAATTTCTGCATAATGTCTTGGGAAATTCGCTGGAATTGATACTTTTGGAACTGTGACGGGTACAAAGGAACACTTGATAGACACGTAATATATGTCGTCTCGATCCTTTTACTTTACTATATGGCGGGTGATGAATACACTCATAGCATTGCACAAAGCGATTAGGTTTATCTGATATAATTTTGCACAGTAAAAAATATTCGGGGCAGGTTTTAAGATTGCTCACTGACCGCCCTGTTCCTCACACATGAATTTATTGTTTTTATGCAAACGGTATACTTGCCGTTTGAAAAAGTGTAGGCTTACATGTGAATAATCACAGTCAAAACATTGCAATATTTTCACAACCTCTTTGGCCGAAGTAGAGACTGCACAGCTCTGCAACAAACTCTCATAAAAGCATTTATTGCAAGAACTCAGCTTTCGATCAGAATGTATGAAACACATAAATTTACTTTTGAAATGAAATTGTTATGATATGCTTTACTAATGTGGCCTTTTCATAAAACGGCTTTTCATCGCAATTGCAACACCGATTTAATCATTTCCTATCACATGTTTTATAACACCTTGATATAAACACTGTTTTCACGTGACTTAAAATTATACCGCCAAGTGTAGGTTTCGAAATCACATTTTCTATAAATATATGCATCGTTTTATACATTTTTAACAATGTTCTGATTAATAAATTTTTTACAGGTTCCTTTATAAGCCTTATGGTCAGTACACTCAAACTTGCTACCAATATGTTTACGTGCATGCATTTCTCAAGGAAGAATAGAGTAGGCTTTATTTACTGGTTTTATTACGATCAAAATTCTTAAATGAGAACTAAAATTCAGACTGCACTGTAATATCGCAGCTATTCATGTGAGATTTAATGCAAAAGCAATTAAATGTCTTAAAATTACATTTATCGCAGACAAACCAGCTACTTTGGTAGATGCACTTCTGGCAGTCAATTTGAGTCGATTCGGCAGGATCATCGCATTTAAATATTTTTTCGTGATGATGTTGTTTGCAATGATGTTTCAAGAGGTTTACTTTATCACTTTTGTATTACAATGAAAACACTAAAAATCGTCCCTGGATTTTTTTTCAGTTTCAGCATCTAATTGTACACTCTTATCCATTCCATCTTGCTATTTTGGCAAGTATAGGAATTGTTCTTTTGAACTGCCGTAATAGCAGCCTTCTTCAAATCAGGAGAAACTAAACACCCCTCATTCATGTGGTTGTTGTAGCTGTCCTCTAATAAACGTCCAAAGTTAAATTTTTTATGTGCAAAACAGTTTCTAACTCTCAACTATAGCTTGATATACGCATTTTGAACAATATAACATACTACTATCATAATTGCAACAAAAGCCACTTTTATAAAGTAGAATCGCATGATCTTTTAGTTCGTCGATTTTGCTGACTGGATATTCATCACAATTCTAGCATTTGTATTTTTCAAAGTTTCTTCCGGATTAACTTGATTAATTGCAGTTTTAGCAACATTGTTTTCCATGTTGCACTGATGTATAACTTCAATGATTAGTCTTAAAACCGCATTTTTCACAATCTAAAATATAGCTTTTAGCTGTCCTAAAGTTCATATATGCAGTCTAGACAATTGCCTTTTGCATTGTTCAATTCATGTTTATTACAAAAAAAAAATCAAGCACATGATTCACTGCATGATATAAGAAAAAAAAATGTGCATGACGTCACATATTGGTAATGGAAACACTTTAGTTCTCCTGAATTATGATCTCGATCACTCGATCATCTTTTGCAGCCGATTGCATGTGGACGATGCCTCTAGCCCAGAGGCATTAGCTGTAGTAAATCCACAAACTGCGCAAAATTTAATAATAAACTTGTATGTCGCTTTAAAAGCTTTCGTAGATACATTTTAAACAATTTCCTTCTTTAGCTTGTGAATGTTCCTAAACTTGCTTCCTACATAATATCTGAATTGAACAAGATAACCCACAACCGAATATAGACAATAAAAACATTTGTTGCTTCATCTTGTGATTCTTTCACTGCCACGAATATTAGCAATACTTAAAATGCTTTTAAGTGGCATGATATCGCACTTTCCTTTATTTTCTTTTTCGGTAAATTATCTTCCCCAGTGAATTTTTCTTTAAAAACTGTCCTCCCCACTTTTAGAATACAACGCCTTTTTTCTGACTATAGCACCATCTTTATTAATAATAATTCTTGGTGCTATTCTATATTTTTTAAGATCTCAGATTGTTCATCAGCAGTTTTTTTGTTCACATTTTCTAGACTTACCACGCCTTCGGTGGTATCGTAACCGCGTTTAGAAATTTTGTAATCTGCTCGAGATTCACTTATATTGTTTCCATCAAAAATAGTACCTGGAGATTTATTGCCCGTTACATCTGGTCTCATTTTCACTAATTCTGAAAACTGCTTCACAATTTCTTTTAGACTTTTCACTATTATCATTATCTTTATTACATAAGACATTTGTTGTCCGAATGTTTACTATTTTTTGTTTATTTTTTAATTAAAAGTTCATATAAAATTGACTTTGAAGTATTTGTCATATTTACACCTCGATCGCCAACTATGCTCTGTACTTCAGAACGCGGCATGTTCTCAGTTTTCGATGATTCAGTAAGGTCAACATAACTGTCGGTTTCGTTATTTTGGTCGTATATTTCAATACAGTCACCGTTTTCTCTCTCTAAGGAGACTCGTTCCACGTTTCCTCCATTACATCGTTTTAACTTCATGCTAGGCCACATATCTGTTAAATAACTGTCTAAATTTGTCACTGCTTGTACAGAACCTTTCTTTCTAGTCTTTCTATTTTTTAACTTAAGAAAATCTTCATCTTTCGAATGCCTATGGTCCACTGATCTTAGATCAGTGCTATGGTCATTTACTGCCTTCTTTTGCATTGTTCTCAATAATGACTCATAGGTACACTTGTTACATTCAAGAACGTCACTACTCGTATGCAGGTCACATTTAAATGCGCTTGCAGCATGTATAAGAAATGCGTGAGATTTAAGTTGTTCGTTTTCTTCAAAAATAATATCACAGTCAAAACATTTGATTGAGACATTCCGATTTTGATTATAAATTGCGTTTTCTCTACTTAGTGAATTTTCTGTCGATTTTTGATCATCGCTAACCGAATTCCGAACCGCACTAAAATTTTCTCGACGAAGTACAACTCTTAAGACCTTGGATCCTAAAAGGGACAATCCTTCATGCTCGACTTTTGCTATGCAACTAGCTGGGCCTCGCTTGTGACTTTTATAATATTTAATACTTTCTGTATGCCATCCACATACCTGACAGTGATACTGGTGTTTTAAGGCTTCAGATTCGTCACCTTCGGAATTATCAAGTTCGATGATAGAATCAGCGGTATCATCATGTAGATTTATTGGATTTTGAATTCTACCTTCAACCATAGGCCTACTGGGATAATTTGTACTTGAAAAATACTCCTCAACTACATGACCTTTTAAGATTTTAGATTCGACACCTTCGCCGTTTTCAAGATCAATGATAGAATCAGAGGTATCCTTAACATATAGGTTTCTTGGGTTTTGAACTGTTTCAATTCTATCTTCCATATCACTACTGAGATATTTTAGACTTGTATTTGTTCTACTATTGATGGAATTATCCACATTTTTTCCATTATTTGTGAACTTTTTACATGAGTTAATTTCATGCCTTTCCAGCTCATTTTTATCTTCATATTCAAGCTGACATTGTTTACACTTGAATTTTATAACATAGTCTTCCTTCAAATGGATATTATAAATGTGAGATATTAAATCGGCCTTTGTTCTGGCGATATGTAAACATGATTTACATTTCCATGATAAAAATCTCATATTTTTTAGTTTATCAGGAAGGTAAGTTTCCACCTTGCCTGTTTTTAGTCGAGCTGCTGACAGTTTTTGAGTAAAGACGTTTTCGCATATACTTGTATCTGAAAGAGGCATGGATGTCTTTGGTCGTAAAGAACCTGTTTTTAAAAGAACTCCTAGTATACTAATATTTGGCTCCGATTTATTGCTAGGATCAATATCAACATTACATATTCCAGGATATTTACTTTTTGTTGATATCGAAGATACTTCATCTGTAATATGTTCAAAGTCAATATTAAAATTATTTATTTTCCTTGGTGATAGATGACCGACATAATTAAGATTATTTGGTGTTAAATAATTGCTTAGTCTTGATTGATTATTTGATTTTAAAGAATCGTCTAAATGTTCAGCAACTTCGTTTGTACCACAGGGTAATGTATTTAAACTCGACCTACCAGAATTATCAGTTGTATTGGCACATATAAAAGCTCCTGATTTATTGAGACGGTTACTGGTTTGATTTACAGTTAGAATTCTACCAGAGCAAGGTCTTTTGGAAAATTCATTTCGATCAGTCGGGAAATTCGCTATTGAGCCATTTGCTGAATCATTTTTATTTAATTCTGCGGACATTTCAACGTCTATATTTGTATTGCTCTTGATGGCATTTTTAGATGGTAGTTCCTTTTTTAGCAAAAATTCTAAAATACTAGAATATGGTTGTTTTTTATCACTGGATTTTGACAAGGCATTCCTATGCCTTGATTCTAAATTATCAACAGTTACAGAACTTTCTAAACATGCACCGTTTGAAATAATAGTTCTCAATGAATTAACATTTTGAATTACTGAAAATCCTTCAAGCGAATTTACCCAATTTTTGACACCATTAGAATTATTAATAATTTTCGCACTGGAAGATGGGGATTCGTTCATCATTGATTGGTCTTCATTTAATGTGATTTCCTCAATATCTTCTTCTTTAATGTCGATGACATCGTCCATGGGCCTAAAATATTTTTAATTGTTACTAACTGTATACACTGCGCATCAATTGAAGTGGTACATTTCTATGAGGTATTCATATCCATAAATAAAGCCTACAAAAATATACTCTATATATTTTTTTGTCTACAAAAAGTGGCCATAAACTTCTGTAGTATCGAAACCTAATAATAAGTACTATATATCGTCGCCTTTCTCACGAAGTATCCTAACACGCTTTTTCTAAATTGTTCAGGAGAGCTAAAAAACTAAAAATGATTAGATATAAATCAGGGCAGCTAGCTCAGTTTTAAAGCAATCTATTTCTTGCCTTCCATTTAGGTAGGTAATATAGTTTACTTCGAATATATAATGGTGGCATTTGTGAGAATTTAAATATAGTTTTTAGTTTCAGTAATATATATAGATAAGCCACTACGTGAGAAAATATTTTTGTGTTGAGTTAGTTAGGCCTTAGTTTTGATAAATTTTGGATTTTTTGTGTATGAAATAGAACAAATTTATTAAATAAAAGGGATTGCGGAGAAAATAAAGTTAATCAATAAAACAAAATGTATTGTATTAAATTTTAATGAAAACAAAGTACAGGGTGGCCCGTTTAAGAGGGGCCTATACCTTATCTCGAAAACTACGGGGGTTGGAAAAAAAATCAAATACAAAAGTTATTCGTAATAAAATGATCTTTATTTTTTTTGTATTGTTTTAATCGTCACTTTTTTATATACAGGATGGTCAAAGAAAGTTACACTTTTTTAAATGAAACACCCTATATTTTATTAAATTTTTGGATTCTACTTAAAATACTAAGCATTCTTGTTGTATGATGTTATACCTCTAGAGTTAGTAGTTTCACAGCTATAAACAGTTGAAAATCGGTACTTTGGCTACTTTTCACCTTGGTAGCAGGAAGACCATTAAAGATGGAGTAAAATGAATTCCACATTCCTATCTCAACTTTCCAAGAGCTATCTGATGGTGCTAACTGATGGTACCTACAGAGGTACCAGATTTGGTACCCATGGTACCACCTGCCAACTAGTACCGTCAAATAGCTCTTGAAAAGTTAAGATAGGGATGTGAAATTAATTTTACTCCATCTCTAATGGTCTTCTTGCTACCAAGGTGAAAAGTAGCCAAAGTACCGATTTTCAACTGTTTATATCTGTGAAACTACTAATTCTAGAGGTATAACATCATACATCAAATATGCTTAGAATTTTAAGTAGAATCCAAAAATATAATAAAATATAGGGTGTTTCATTTAAAAAAGTGTAACTTTCTTTGACCATCCTGTATATAAAAAAGTGACGATTAAAACAATAAAAGCCAGGGTTGTATCACGCGAGAATTGTGAGCCCGAGCTCCACCTTGTTGGAAAAATATGTTATTTACTTGAATCAAGGGAATATTTCCAAAATAGCCATTGCTTTTTCTTGAAGAATTTGCATGTATCTATCAGAATTCAGATTTCCTTGGTAAATATTCAAAATGAAGCAAGAACCATTAAATCCGAACCTTCCGTGGCGTTCTTTAGGAAAAATGACGTGTTCATTTTCATGCCTCAAAAATCTTGAGTTATTCCTATTGGGATACCCGCACTGGTAAAATGAGCTTCATCTGACCAAATAATCTTCCTTTCAAAATTATTTTCTCTTTCACCAATATTGAGAAAAACCAGTTACAAAAATCGATTCTCCGCTCAGGATCGGCAGGATGAAGATTGAACACAAGTTTATACTTGTAAGATTTGAATTTATGACCTTTCAAAATTTTTTCAACTTTTGGATTCGCCCACGTCTTCTTCTATATGCTTGCAATGTCCCTACGGTGGCTTCAACTGATGCCAAAACATTTATTTCAGTTTCCTCATTTTCTTTACTATTATTTTTCGGTCTAGGTTCACTAAATGGCCCAAATTGAATTAGATTGTTTTGTACTTTGCGAAATATGCGCTTAAGGGTAGATTTTCATGCGTCCGATATCCGACGAAACGATGATCCGACGGAGCTTCTATTGGTCGAGAATGTTTTGGCGCCAATTATTATCCGAATATTTTTAAAATCATCCGATGTCGTATGGAGTTAAAATTAGTTTAAGTTTTGTCCGATATCGTGTGTTCCTTAACCGCACTTTTTATTTGTTTGGTTTATTTATATAATGTGTAATATGTATTACATCTGCGTCTGCTACTACATATTAACAAATCAATCTAAGTAAAAGATTTTAGGTTCCGAATACTTATACAAATCGAGCACAGCAAAATGCTTAACATAATTTATAAAAGGAAATGAGACTGTAACCCATCAGGACAGATGTTTGTACTATTTGAGGATTGGAAGGAAGAATTTTAAAATCTACTAATGTTATTAATATATTAATCAATTTTAACCCGGGCCAATCGTGTGCATGAATCGATTTTTGCTGGCGAGAGATTTGCCATTGTATAAGGATTATATAAAGAATGGATTTGCACTTATATTAAGGTAATTTCAGTTTAGTACGAAGGACAAGATCATGGTACATTTGTCGGTTAAAATTTACCTTTGGGTCCCTCTAACTGTGTTGAATAAATGAAAGTTCTGGGAATTCTTCCTCTGTCTCATTCAAAATTATTACTTCAGGATTGTTTATAAAAGAAAACGTAGAATGTCAAATTGCCTGTTAATTCAGATACGAAAATCATATCAATCCAACCAATAGGAAGACGAATATTGTAACCAATAGAAACATTGTCGGATCATCGTATCGTCGGATATCGGACGCATGAGAATCGACCTTAACAGGCTGTCCCGGGATATCTACAGGGTGCGCCAAACTCGATGACCTATTAGAAGTATCCAGAGAATGAAAAAAGGTAGAGATTTGAAATTAGGCTGGGTCGATAAGAGACCCTGATCTACATTCTAAAAATATTTTGGACACTACAACGTTGTCAGATCTAACCTTACCGGACACCAACTTCGTTCTTTTAAATGGAATGCCCTGTATATTATTACACATTTAGATTCTACATAAAATTCTAAACACATGTCATGAATAATATCCTATATCTATAACTGATTTCGAAATATTGACAGTTGAAAATCGGTCATTTACCATATCTGACAGCATGTAAAATCTAAACGGCTATAGATAGAGCAAAATGGTTGGCACTTTCCTATTTTGGTTTTTCATAAGCTATCGTTTGACACTAATTTTCTATTTAACCAGGGGTTAACCCCGCAAAACTATTTCAGAATTTGGCTATGCATGGGCGTACATATATACAGAGTGTCCCACGGTGGATGGCATATTAGACGTTTATGGAGAACCACTAAACGGATCATTCTGAAAATTTGGTCGTTTACATAAACGGATATGATCTACCTTGCTAAAATATTTTCGACAATGCAGTGTTGCCGCTTCTATTAAAAAGTAGTAGCAACTGTAAAATTTTAAATGGAACACCCTATATTATTGCATATTTGGATTTTGCGGAGAATTCTAGACACATTTCATGAATAATGTCTTATACCTATCTCCCACTGTTCTTGAAATATTGACAATTGAAAATCGACCATTTACCAAGTTTGGCAGCCTGTAAAATCTAAACGGTTTAAGATAGAGCAAAATGGTTTGCACATTCCTATCTTGGTTTTTCATAAGCTATCGTTTGACACTAATGTTTGATTTAACCAAAATGTCTTAACCTCTGGTTAAATATAAAATTGGTGTCAAACGATAGCTTATGAAAAACCAAGATAGGAATGTGCAAACCATTTTGCTCTATCTTTAGCCGTTTAGATTTTACAGGCTGTCAAACTTGGTAAATGGTCGGTTTTCAACTGTCAATATTTCAAGAACAGTGGGAAATAGGTTTAGGATATTATTCATGAAATGTGTCTAGAATTCTCTGAAAAATCCAAATATGCAATAATATATAGGGTGTTCCATTTAAAATTTTACAGTTGCTACTTCTTAATAGAAGCGGCAACACTGCATTGTCGAAAATATTTTAGCAAGGTAGATCATATCCGTTTATGTAAACGACCAAATTTTCAGAATGATCCGTTTAGTGGCCCTCCATAAACGTCTAATATGCCATCCACCGTGGGACACCCTGTATAGAGGTATCACATTATTTTCTAAATACTTCTGTTGTAAGCTGTAATAAACAATAACTCAAATGAGTTCTAATTTGACAAAATATTAAAGTCAAAAATATCATAATCTTCTACATAAAGTATATGATTGAATGCCTGCTTGCAAGTTCGTTAGTTTATAACAAAGATTATATTAAACATTTTTATCAAAAAATGTCTTAACAATTATTTCGTTTCTATTTTACAAAAATTGTACTTTTCTTTTGACAGGATTCACCGACAATCAATAAACTCTTTTTATTTGTCCCTATTATTCATTATATTAATATGGATTAATAATAAACATGACCCAATAAAGTATAAACCTATTTTGTGCCATTATTAGAGCCCGTACTCTTTTAAGAGTAGGGACACTTTTCGACAATTTTGCAGGGTATCTCAGTTATTAGAAAAGATAGAGGGTTGCGGTTTTCGCAGAACTTTACTTTTTTTGTGAAAAGAAAGATGCCATAAACACCCTCTTGGTTTTGGAGATACAGGGTGACATGGAAAATGATGGATTTTCAGATACCCCATGTATTTAAGTTGTCTTATAGGAAAAATAGACATTTATATGGAATTTTTACGTACTTAGTAAGTTATCTTGTAGGTGTCTCCATTTTTGACGAATATACCAAATGTTTTTTTTAAATGGGGCACCCTATATATTTACTCATAGTTGCTTTTCAAAAACATATAACAGTTGGCACTTTGTTTTAAAAAGAAGGTTAAAACTTAAGTTTAAAAAAAAAAGGTTTAAATTGGCAGTAGGCCGGGGATTTACTTTATTAAAAATAAATTATTGTTGATCAATGGCGGCGCATGGGTCTATCTTTAGGGAGATACATATACACAAGGTGAGGATTTTAAAGTGTTAGAATGCTAAAATCTAAAAAACGGGAAAAGTTTTATTCAAATTTTTGGACTGCAATAGGGACAAATTTTAAAATATCTGCCATTTACCCCCTCCAGATTTCATTTAGCCAGTGACAAGTTTGACTTTGACATGTCAAATGGAAAGGTATTTAGTTTTTTCGATAATAAGCAGACAATTGTTACACTTACTCCACTGGTTGCTTTGTTACGAATTTGTCTATCTTTAGGGGGGATACATATACACACTGTGAGAATTTTAAAGTTTACAATGCAAAATCTGAAAAAAAATTTTTATTCAAATTTTAGGACTGCAATAGGGAGGTCGGGGGACAAATTTTAAAACATCTGCCATTTATCCCCTCCAGATTGTATCTAGCTGGTGACAAGTTTGACATGTCAAATGGAAATGTATTTAGTTTTTCGATAATTTGATTCTCCGTCCACAACTGTATTAGCAAGTAGACAATTGTTACTTACTCTACTGGTTTCTTAGTTACGAATTTTTGAATGAACCAAATTGGAACACTTAAAACTACACATTTTAATTCATGACACCTGCCTCCTATGATTATTGTGTATCAAAACTTTCATTTATGGGGTATCTTAGGATACCACATTTGACATTGACAAAGTATTACTCTGATTCGAGCGTATTTTCAGAGTTTGATACAGTTTATTATTCAGTGCAATTATGCAACAATCTTACGACATTGAAATAGACATGTTAATTCTAGGAGAATGTAAAAAGAACTACCGAGAAGCTGAGCAGTTATGGGCTGTTAGGTTTCCCGCCATTAAAAAATTTCATATGGCATTTAAGCGATTAGAATATTGAAGACGCAATACCGAAATTCTTCAAAATAAGAACAGAGTTCGTAGACAAACAAAAATTGATGAAGATATATAATAAATTCTAATATGGGGCCAAGAAAACATGCTTGTGATTCAAGAATGTGACAAAAATCTTTAGTTACAAGTTCACGAAAACAATGCATTTTTAAGAATGATAGTCTTTTCTGACTAAGCTACAGTTACCAATTGTGGTTGGTAATTATTTCATTATTAAAATTAATATGGATTAATTCGAGGTGTCTTTTGTACTCAGTCAATCAATTTTGCTTTTATTGATTTAAGGTCAACCGGCACAAATTGGGCATCTGAAAATCCTCACTGGATTGGTTAATACCTGGTATGGTATAGGGAACCACATTTTTTGACAGTCACCTAATGGAGAAATGGAGAAAATAACGTAAATCAAAAAGAACTACGGTTTCAACTAGATGGTCCCGACACATTTTGCGCGACAAGCTCGAGGTACACTAAATGAAATGTTTGGAAATGTTATTAATGGTGGTTATGTGAATCTGCAAGATCGCCAGATTTGACTCCATTAGATTTTTTCTTGTGGGAATTTATAAAAGATAAAGTTATTACGAGAAAATATGAGAGATCGTATTCGACAAGCATGCAATTCAGTATCTCCTGAAACGTTAAATCGCGTGCACAACTCATGTCAAAAACAGGATTGCAAAATGTTTCTTTTGTAGATAAGGGTCATTTCGAAACACCTTTTAAAGCACGATCGTCGTTCAATTTATGATTATGACAGTTTTAACTGTTCTAATTGTATGTATTCAATTTGTAACTAAATAACCAGTAGAGAAAATGTAACAACTTTCTGCTTACTTGCATAGTGGTGGACGGAGAATCAGAGTATCGAAAAAATGAGCGAATCTGCTAGTACTCGAGACACTGATGATGTCTGACACTGATATCGACAACATCGACATGAAGATCTAATTCCACCTTAGGCCGCGTGACGCCTGAATATAGGCAACCACTTGCTTGGAATTGGTTGCCTATATTCTGGCCTTAGAAATAACACGTTTTGCACTAACGGTTACAGACAGCGTGCAAAACACATTCCCGTCACAGATACCGCCTGACGTGCGTTGTTTAAATTCAAATCCAAATTATGCTTTATTGTCTAAAGCGCGGTCTACACGTTACCTCTTATCGTACGATTTGTCTGTGTCGACAAGACGTTGCAAATAAAACATTAAAAAGAAAACGCGTTCACACTGAACGATTAGTTGAAGGCAATTTGTTGTTGATGAATGAGGTGTGATCTGTCGGGTCATGGAAGAAATACTTTTTTGGTTTGTGTTCGCCCTGTGTTTAATAAGAAGAAACCAAGTTAACCAATAGACCACGACCACGTTCACGATGGTCCAGAACATGGTTATTAAAAAGACATATCTATTCTCACATACAGTTGATTAACGAACTATGAAGTGAACCTGAGAAATTACTTTAGGATGGATGCCAAAGCATACAATTATCTGCTAGAGTTAGTTACTTCATATATTAATAAACAAGATACTTGTATGAGAAAAGCACTGTCAGTACATGAGAGGTGGATGACTGCAACGCTAAGGTTTCTAGCAACCGGTCGAAGTTATAAAAATCTGGAGTTCAAAACCTTGATTTCCAAGGCAGCCATTTTTTGATGCGATATTTTTCCCTGATAATTTGAATAGATAATAGGGAAAAAAACCTACAATTTTTGTGTAAAGTTCCTTTTCTATCTTCAGAAATAAAGGTTCCATGTAGCCCCTATAATCAAAGACCTTGTACGTACACTCTTCAAAGTAAAGTCCATTCAAGGCTATTGCGCTGTTACGTCAGAATTTCTGACGTCAAAAGAAAAGATCCGTACGTCTTAGATAGACTCGTACGTTATTTTTTACACTAGCCAAAAGATGTCTCTGTACCTGTTTTCTATTCCAGAGCACGTTCCGTTTTTATCAATTTTACATACTTATTACTTATGGCAGCTTCGGAGTGGTTTAATTCAATGCACAAATTCGACAGGCAAATATAATGCCACCAGGAATAACATCAACATACATACAACAGCTTATTTACCTAGTAATCGTGCGCCGATATCATTTGATTTGGAAAAGTTAAAAATACAACTTTTTCAAATTTTAGAAGAAGGCTATGACAATATTGTTTTAAGCGTCTGGGCATCTGAATAATACTTTTGACAGTTGGTTTAATTTCAAAATAATAATATGCTTTTTATCGTTTAAAATCCGTTTAAAAACGATTTTAAATGGCAAAATTGTATAAAAATCCGAAAATTCGGACTTTTTTACGCCGATAGTCATGGCTTCGGACGAATTTGTCGTGGATTTTGAAGCGAAAATTCATTTTAAATTCAACCGTCCATTAAGAATAAGCTGTGCTATAGATCCAAATACACTGCGAATATAATAATTAAAAAATAATACTTTTGACGGTTCGTAAAATGTGCTTTTTTATCATCTAAAATCCATTTAAAACGATTTTAAATGGCAAAATTGTATATAATACCGCCCTAGCGGCTAGAATTGGTTTGCGCATTTCCGTCTCATTTGCCGAAATTTGTCCTCATATCGCCGCGTAAGATGTTTACACATCAAAAATACATTTTTTCTAGAGATATAATTTTTTAGTATTATCAAATAAATAAAAAATATATATTACTTACATTGTGCACAGCTTTCCAGGGTAAAAGTGGCATACTAGCATCTTTTTCACGTGTGAAATTATGCCCCAATTTTAAAATTAAAGCTTGCTCTTTTTCACTGAACCGGTGGGGCATCTCAAAACGATTTTTATTAGCAATTATTAGCGTAAAACACAAACCAACTACCAACAAATCAATAAATGAATTAAATCTGTTATTTTCGTTATGTTATTCTTACATTGACGCCAATCGATGTCAAAGATTCCAATTTGACGTACCAATGTAGTACATACGTTCATTGCATAAAGAAAGATGGAATGATATGACGTAACAGCGCAATAGACTTGAACGGACTATATTTTTCCCCAGTACAACAATAAATCGATAGATAAATCGAAAACGACCGTCCACATGTAACGACTTGTTTGTGCAAATCCACCAAATCTATGCTCGAAAGCTCAAACTTTCAACTCCGTCTTCGATGCTTGCGCAGTTCTATTATCGTTCAAAAATGCTGTCTACACACAGCGTTTTATTTGCAACGTCTTGTCGACACAGACAAATCGTACGATAAGAGGTAACGTGTAAACCGCGCTTAAGACTTTAAATAATCTCATTGACAAAGCTACTAACACTAAACAAAACCAAAAGATTAAAATTACAATTATTATAGTGACAAATCATATTAAAATTATCGGAGCACGGAAACTTTAGAAATACAACTTTTACTATGCATCTCATATGATTCTAAACATACAAACAAATAAAACCAACTCAGTCCAAATCAAGCAACTGGGGCCAAAAAGAACTCATCCACGCTATAGTAAACCTTTCCAATCAGAAATTCTTTTACAGCTTTTTTAAAATGCTGCCTACAGCCAATTCGTCTTATGGAACCTGGTAGCCTATTAAGCATCTTCTTGCCAGAATATATGACTGATCTCTTTATTAGTACAGTGGTTGGTATAGTAAGTTTAACAGTGAAATTATTAAAAAGAGTTGCATAACTACACTGATGTTCAATTCCCGATCGAAATTTTTCACGGACAAGACATATCGTTTCCAGAATAAACAATGAAGCCAAAGTAAGTATCCTCAAGAAGAGGAATAGTGGTCTGCAAGACTCTCTGGGCTTCGCCTTGCAGACTAATCTTATTGCTCGTTGCTGCAAGACGAAAACCGATCGAAAAAGACAATCTCCACATCCCCAAAAACATATGCCATAGCGAAGGCGTGCCTCAATCAGCGCATAGTACACACTCTTTGCAACTTCGGTATCCAATTTGCGAGAGATGGACCTGCTTGCATAGCAGCTCTGTGCAAGCCTCTTATTTAAAGACAAAACATGATCTGCAAGCTTCAGTTTGTCGTCAATATGAATACCAAGGAATTTATTGACCTGGAGGTTAGTTACAGGTTTGGTATCCAATAGAATATTGTCTAAATCACACTTAAAACACTTTACTTACATTCAATGTTAAATAAACTGCTCGTCATAAAAAAAACGACGCACCTAGTTTTTTGGACAATATTTGAAAACTTGTTATTGGAAACCTGCTTAATCGGTCTTAAAAAACTTTGCAAATTCTGAATAGTTCATTCTTTGGCTCTTATGTCTAATTTTTGGAATAAGATATTTTGCACCTAACATATACTACAGGGTGTTAAAGAAAGAGGTTTTTTTTTACAAAATTTCAAGTTATCCCAACGTTTCAAGTTATGGGGTAGTTGAGATTGATAGTCGTAATACCTCTCTTTACTTACAGTTAGGTAATACCTCGGAACGGTTTTAAGATTTTGTAGATATCTTGGCTAACTACGATTATATGGCATTTTTTTTTTCGAAAATTGTCGTTATTTTCCAGTTTAGTCCCAATAATTAGCAAACTACGGAAGGTATCGAATCGACGAATTGTGAACACGGCGTCTTACGGTAGGTCATATGCTACCAGTTTGTGTACGTTACGTGATCCATTAAACCAGAAAGTTCAAATAAGGGATATGTTTAACACAAAATAATTTATTTTTTTTTGAAAATCCAAAATAAAAATTCAAACCAAAGAAAATAATACTTGTAAACTTAAAATGCGACCTTAATACCATGGATTATTAAGAATGGGGTATTTTCTCGAAACGGTTTTAGATTTTTGGTGATAAATCAGTCAGTTGTCAAAATATGGTAAAATTAGGATATTTCTTCCTATAACGTTACCATAAATATACAAACGAGTTTATGTCTCTTAAAGGCCTTTTACACGATCATATCAGTTCTCAGTTCAGTTTCAGTCTCAGTGAAAAATAGGTCTGTCCATCCCGGCAGTTCTCCATCTCCGCATGTTTTTCCTTTCAGTTTTTAACTTTTTACACGTAGGAAAAACGGACCGTTCGACTGAGACTGAACTGAGAACTGATATGACCGTGTAAAAAGCCTTTTACAACCGTTCAGATTACACTCGAATTTACCTTCGAATATACGGGGTGATTGAAAAAGTAAAATGGTAAAAAATAATTAATTCTCTACGGACCATTTTAATAATATTCGGGGCAGCATAGAATACCCTGTACAGGGTGTTCCATTATAAATGTTGTGTAGATTTTTCTTAAAACTTCGTGGACAATTCTAGCCTTGTGCAGACAAGCATTACCATCTACAAGTTATTTCCCTGTGGCAGGTATATTAATATCATCCTTTGCACTGTGACTTAAATTAAAGAAGTACATTTTTTAATCAGCTATGACAATGACAAGCGGCCCGTCGAGTAGCCGACGCCATGGGCGTAGACAGGTTTTTTTCTCAGGGGGGGGGGGGGGGGGCGGGCGCGGCCCCCCCCGCGGGGGAAATTTTGGGGGGGGGGGGCCCCTTTTTTCACAAAAGTCATGAGTCGGTTAAATTCCCGGGGGGGGGGGGGGGCCCTGGCCCCTCCCTGTCTACGCCCATGGCCGACGCGTGCAGGCTATAGTCATGCAATCTTCTACAAACCGTTGAACATCCATTAAAACAAGCTTTACAATTTTTGAAAATTATATTGTCGAAATAATAATATACGTTACCTTAGAAACGCAGCTTACGCAGGAACAGCCAACTACGGTACATAAGGCTAACATTTTTAAATCGCAAGCATGTTTAAAAAAAATAAACAACAATTATTATTATAAACAAAGATAATTTGTCTACAATTTTCGGCGAGGTGCGGGTGTAAATTTTTATAGCCCACTAATTTTAAAATCGATTCGGTTTGTAATGTATGCTTGTGTGACATTATATCTACGTAGAAATCTCTTGACAATCTTTATTTATCACCAAAAATCAAAAACCGTTCCGAGAAAATACCCAATTTTTAATAATCCATGGTATTAAGGTCCCATTTTAAGTTTACAAGTATAATTTTATTTGGTTTGAATTTTTATTTTGAATTTCACAAAAAAAATTATAGTGTGTGAAACATATCCATTTATTTAAATTTTCTGTTTTGATGGATGATAGATAATGCTTGTTTGCATAAGGCTAGAGTTGTCTACGAAGTTTTAAGAAAAATCTATACAATATTTATAATGGAACACACTGTACAGGGTATTCTATGCTGCCACGAATATTATTAAAATGGTCCGTAGAATAACTAAGAATTGAAATAATAGGTGGGTACTTAAATAGGATCCCCCGTTAAAAAATTAATTCTTTTTTTACCATTTTACTTTTTGAATCACCCTGTAGATTCGAAGGTAATTTGAACGGTTGTAAGAGACAAAAATTCGTTTGTATATTTATGGTATCGTTATACTTAGAAATATCCTTATTTTATCATATTTTTATAACTGACTGATTTATCACCAAAAATCAAAAACCGTTTCGAGAAAATACCCCATTCTTAATAATCCATGGTATTAAGGTCGCATTTTAAGTTTACAAGTATAATTTTCTATGGTTTGAATTTTTATTTTGAATTTTCAAAAAAAATATCATTTTGTGTAAAACATATCCTTTATTTCAACTTTCTGTTAATGGATCACGTAACGTACATAAGCTGGCAGCATATGACCTACCGTAAGGCACCGTGTAGACAATTCGTCGATACCTTCCATAGTTTGTTCATTATTGGGACTAGACTGGAAAATAACAATTTTCGCAAAATTGCCATATAATCGTAGTTAGCCAAGATATCCACAAAATCTCAAAAACGTCCCGAGGTATTACCTAACTGTAAGTAAAGAGAGGTATTACGACTATCAATCTCAACTACCCCATAAATGGGGATAACTTCTCTCTTATTCTCTCTTTTTTAACACCCTGTAGTATATGTTAGGTGCAAAATATCTTATTCCAAAAATTAGTCATAAGAGTCAAGGAATCAACTATTCAGAATTTCCAAAGTTTTTTAAAATCGGTTGAGTAGTTTTCCAATAACGAGCTTTCAAATATTGTCCAAAAAACTAGGTGCGTCGTTTTGTTTTGACGAGCAGTTTAGTTAGCATCGCACCATTTCTTGTGGGTGATTAAATCCTTCGCATGCCTTGCCTTGAAGCTGTAGAGGATCCTTGTGCCGTCAGAGTACAGTGGTGTCATCGGAGAAATCAGTAAAAGTACCCCGATATGTTCAAATAGGGCAGGTCATTGACATAAATT
Source organism: Pissodes strobi (assembly GCA_016904865.1). Lineage (NCBI taxonomy): Eukaryota > Metazoa > Arthropoda > Insecta > Coleoptera > Curculionidae > Pissodes > Pissodes strobi. The sequence continues at coordinate 240,223 of MU182940.1, forward strand.
AGAAATAATAAGGGCCCGAGTACAGACCCCTGGGGAACACCCGCAGAGACTTTCAATTTGTTAGATTCCGTACAGTTTATGTTGATACTTTGACACCTATTTGACAACTAGGAGGCACACCAGTCCTTAGCTCTACCCCTATACCTTTCAAGTTTATTGAGCAGTACTCTGTGATTCATACAATCAAAAACCTTTGCGAGATCACAGAATACCGCTGCAGCAACATCACCCTCATTTAGTCCACAGTACAATGAACGTAAGAATGAGAATATAGCATCATTCGTGCTCACGGAATTTAAAAAACCGAACTGTGAAGCATTAAGGAATTTATGTTTCTCAAGAAAACCCAACATACGTTTCTTAACGAGTCTCTCTATGACTTTTGCTAGCGTTGGTAACATTGAAATGGGGCGGTAGTTGGTACATAACTCAGGATCGGCCCCCCTTTAAAAAAAAGGAACGACAGTTGCTTGTTTTAAGCAAGGCGGAAAAATGCCCATAGAGAAAGACCAATTTATAGCCATGGCCATAGTATGAATAGCAATATGTGGAGGCCTAGTAAGAACCTTTAATGATATCCTGTGATAACCCATCCGATTGCATTCTTATTTTTAATGTCTTTAAACGTTTGTTCCAATTCATTGACGTCAGTTGACGCAAAGAAAAAGGTGTCTCGTACTGAAATACTAGCAAGGAATCCCAAAGCGTCTTCTCTATCCCTCACACTACTCGACAACTCTCCGGCAATTGTACAATAAAATCTTGAATAAAGTGAATATAAATCGTCTGCATCAATACCGCAATCATGCAATCCACTCTTTGCGCCACTCAAATCTCTAACAATATTCCAGGATTCTTTTTGTTTATTGTCCCTTTTTTTATTGTTACAAAAATAATCACACGCTGCCACAGCAAAATGTTTCCTATATATTTGTCGTTATTTACTAAAATATTCCATAAATATAGTATTATTAAAGAAAAACATCCGTGTTTTATGCAAGCAACGCATATTTTGTGCCTATATCTTCAAATCCTTTGTAAACCAAGGACTATTGCTTTTATTTTTTAAAGTTCTGATAGGAAAGGTCTCATCAATCAAACCCAACAACATACAATGGAATTGATCGAGTGGATTTACCGAGCTAAATATTTCATTCCACCTCGCAGCAGCACACAATTGACTAAACATATTGAAATGTTTCCTTGTATACAACCTGCCTCGACGTTTATATGCTCGTACCTTATTACACTTTACACCAATTCTAAATTCACTCAGAATGGCTTCACGATCTGATATACCCGCATTAACTACTAGAGTTTTTACATTTTTTATTTTGTCATTTTCATACGAACACATATAATCCAATAGCTTAGCAGAGGACTGAGTGATTCTCGTAGGTTCCCTCACATGCATCGTCAGATTGAAAGAATAAAACAGACTGCTAATTAAGATAACATTTGAGTTAAATTTGTCAAGATAATCTATATTAAAGTCACCTGATAAAATAATATCCGCACGAGAAGGAATTTCAGAGATCAAAAGCTCCAGTCTAGTTATAAATAAATTTGCATTTGCCTTTAGTGGCCTATATAAACAGATAATAAAAACACTCAAATCAAGTGAACAAACCACAGAGAACTCAAACTCACCCTCAACCAACATGACATTACACCTATCAAAACTAATAAAAGAAAACAAGTTCAATTAATATTAGAGAACCGCCGTGAATTGTGTTTATTCTAGAGTATTTAGTCACTACTTGGTAGTCAGGTAAAAATATATTTTCATTTTCATTAAGCCAATGTTCTGTTAAAATAATGATGTGCGGATAATTAAGAGAATTAATAAATAGCAGCAGCCCGTCAGTCTTGTTCCGCGCACTTTGTATGTTCAAGTGAATTATCTTAAAGAAAACTCCCTTATTTAGCCTAAAAAATCACTGCTTTTTGGTTCCTTTTCCGAAATTGACGTTGTCCGAGTCCGCTTAACCTCAGAGTTCAACACTAAGGGAACAGTTGGTGCCAGATCGTTTTTACACCCGTTTTTAATATTCACATTCATTATAAACTTACAAATTAGTTTTTTTGAGTTATAGGATGGTACACCATAGTAAGATCTTCATAGTCATGCATGAAGCTGTCAAAAGTTAAAGTTAAAACACTGATTTGTTGGGGCCGCTACGCACTAATGAACACATCAAAAGTTATTACTATAAATGATATCATTAGAAAAACAAATAAAGTCTTTTTTGTCAAACGTCTACCATAGTTCAAAGCTTGCTCTACAATCTCATTAAACAAAATGCGTGGTTTATACTGGCAATTTGTATCACAACTGGACTGGAATGAATTTTTTTATCAAGCCAGCGCAACCCTTTATACTGTGATAATCACCAATTAAAGCTAACTGGGGATTTCTTACCCGTTTAGAATAGCCATTACGGTTTTTCTGAGATGCGATTGGAGAGTTAGACTTAATATTGAATGTGTATCTCAGCCTAGACAATTCCGTCTCGACCACTAAATTATCACTTTCCAGGGTGCGAATTGTTTCAACCATGTTTCTGTTCAATACATTTAGCTCGCTCAACTGATTCTTAAGTAATTGGTATTTTTCGTTGAGTGTTGAACTTCTTCCATTAGGTTTTCATTCTGCTTATTTAATTCAACAATCTCAATGTCCAAGGTACCCGTATGACTTGTCTGTTCCATAGCTTTAATAGTTATTGTCATTTTTGTTTTAATTTTTGTCAATTGCTCGATGTTTTGCTTTAGGCTTTGTTCAACGTTACCGGCAGATTTTAGAGTCTCCCTAAGATCCGCCCCACTTTTTTTTAGTACGTTAATTTCAGCGCACAGTGATCGAGTTTGCTTATTTTGTTTCTCCAAGTCAGATTCAAGCTTACTTTCAACATCGATTGCAACATCGCCAAAAGCCGCACTATTCCTTTTCAGTCTGTCGATATGTTTATTTTTGTCATTAAGCTAATTTTTTAGCTTACTTATATTTTCTAAATATAGCTTTTTCTTTTCTCTTAACTCTTGTTCTGAAGACTGACATTTTGCAGAACAATACATTGTGTAACCCCCGAGTTTAACTACCTCATTTAATCGATCCAAACAACTAGCATGGAAAACACTGCAACAAACAATGCAACAGAAATTTGTAAACTTCTTGTTTTTACAACATTTAAAAGATCGTTGCATCCTTCCAGAATAACGTCGCTGACAGGGGAGAGCGGCAGTTAATAATTTGTATATGCGAAAACTCCTCGGTGGAATTCCCTTGGACGCTCGCCTTATCTGCTAATGCCCAATGTTTTTCTGTTGTTATTTACTTTTATTCTTGCTCAATTTTAGAATCGTTTAACTTAATTTTCGCGAACAACAATGCGATCACAATGCTCACTATACGATTGATGCAATGTTTAATGTTTACATTTGTAACATTTGCATTAGAGTGTCTAATATTACACTTTACGCATAGCCCTCCGCTCGCTACACCATCATCTTGGGCCGACATCCTTTGATTTGGGAGAGTGAATGACCATGGCTCAATATTGTTTTAAACGTCTGGGCATCTGGATAATACTTTTGACAGTTCGTTCAATTTAAAATAATAATATGCTTATTTATCGTCTAAAATCCCTTTAAAAACGATTTTAAATGGAAAATTGTATAAAAATCCGAAAATTCGGACTTTTTAGGACGATAGCCGTGGCTTCGGACGAATTTGTTGTGGATTTTGAAGCGAAAATTCATTTTAAATTCCACCGTCCATTAAAAATAAGCTGTGCTGTGGATCCAAATACACTGCGAATATAATATATTGAAAACCTAATACCGCCCTAGCGGCCAGCTTTTTAGAAGCGCCATTTGAGTCAATGCAATGGCGGCCGTCCTGGATTAGCTTGCTCCTCAATGCGCACGTGTTATAATGTCATATCGCGTTTACACATTCCGTCCCCACATTTCCGTCCAATTTGCCGAGATTTACCCTCATACCGCCGCGTAAGATGTTTGCACATCAAAAAATAAATACATTTCCATTTGACATCTCAAATTTGTCATCAGCCAGGTAAAATCTGGAGGGGGGTAAGTCAGAAATGTTTTAAAATATCTAGCCCTTTTCTAGATTTTGCACTGTAACACTTTAAAATCCTCACCTTGTATATACCCAGAATGTTTGGAGAATCATCCGTCGCACCTTTTTACTTAACTAATTAGAAAGTGGAAGGCCAATTTTAATGCCCCTACAGTTGTGTATACATACTCGTCTTTGATGTTTTCCTTGATTATTTCATAACTTCCTGTCATATAATTAAAGATTTTTCCGGCTTCATCTTCACTATCATCTTCATCAACCAGCATTGTTTTCGATTTTTTGTGTTCTCCGTCATTAAAACTATGTTTCCTTTTCTGAGTTGGCAGCTTAAAAAATAAGTTTTTAAATATTGTTGATTCTTCAGATTCTTCTGACGTAACAGTTTCTCTAAAAAAACTTATTATCTAAATTAAATTCGAAATATGGTTGGGAAAAAAATATTTCAATTTCTAAAAACATTGTATAATTCACATAAAACCTGCAGGATGAGAAATTGAATGTAGTTCATATTGAGTATGTCAAAGTCCAGGAGAAGGGGTGGACCACTCAGGCCAGGTGGTCTGACAAAATGGTCTCATACAACGAAAGAATATGTGACATATTTCGAAATACTCCAGAAAATAAGTATTTCACATAATTTTTACTGCAATTCTACAAATCTACTTTGAACGCATTACAACTAGAATTGAGCTACATGGCTTAGATTAACTTTGAATGTAACTTAGCGCTGATAAGAATAGAATAACACAGGGACATTAAAAATAAATCTGTTTCACTTACCTAGGTATTAATTCCACTCCATCATAGACTTCCTCAATTGGGACATTACTATAAACTGTTGTCCCAATATCATTCGGTGGTATATTTTGAAATGGATTAATGACTATATCTGATAAAATATTAATTTTCTTTTTATGGGACGCCGAAGAATTATCCATCTTATGCTATAAAATAAATATAATATTCAATAATGCGTCGTACCTGAGATTCTTACATAAACATTGACAAAGACTGCCTACATATTATTTAGAAACCAATTTTAAAATTAGTGAGTAAGTTAAGATATACATTAAAACTGTCTTAAAAGACTAAATAAATTATTATATGAATTATTGTTTTTATTTCATATTCGTAAAGATTTTTAAATTTTAAAATACCAAAGAAAAAGCCAGATTTTGCTACACCTTGAAAGTACCTTTAAAAACATAAATTTCGGCCGCGCTAGATGCCTGACGTAATCGGATGGATGCCGCGGCTTGCCGATTTTTTTTGTTTTTGTTTTCATTATTACGACGCGACGTGATGAAGTCAGTTCTCAGTTGTGCACAAAACACTAAGACCGAGCGTTTCTTTTGGAGGAAACCCAGTAATAGTTATAGTTGTCTATAGTTGCGCACGGCGCCTTTCCAGTGCCTACCATCGAATGACGTCAGTGGCAAGTCTCGTTATTAGCGTTATATAAAACGCCATATTGGCGGAACTATTTACGAATTGAACAGAGACTTTCTGGATCGACTAACTATGCAAATCTCTTTGAGCACACTGATAAAATAAGAAGTGTGAGCTTGGTTAAATCAATAACATTAGGTATGTTAAGTATCAAAGATTTAACCATCATATACCTATTGAAACTTGAGCATCGAAATAAATTGTATGACTTACTTGTTAGACTCCAGTTTCGTAGTCAGTGAACAAGAAGTCATGAATACTTTACATGTGCGAACGTAGTCTGAACATGACATACCGATAGTAGCTCCTCACAAATTCGCTAGTAATAAAAGTGAAAATATATTTAAAAAAATAGTGTCTATGTTTGGTTTAGTGTTGTTTATGTAAAAGTACATTTTTATTTTTCTGAAAACTCCGTTTTTATCATATATACACTTCGTTTAGTACTTGTGAACTTGTGTTTATTTGGCGGCAAAGTATTGTTTACGTTTTTTTGCGTCATAGCTACGTTCCTGATTGGCAGTTTGTGTCTTAAGGTGCGTCCAGACCTGTGACAAGACCACGTATCGTGACACCGCCGCGAACCTCGTCGCGTATAGTCTGGACGGTACTCCGTAACCGCAACGCGTGGCATCGCCGCGCTTACGGCGTGTCATCACTGCGTTCCATGTCCTGTCGGTCTTTTGGCGTCGCATCAAAGGGATGCTACGCCGCTTGGTTCACCAAGTCTGGACGGGACCGCGTATCATCGGAGCGTTTTGCATATTTACTTGAATTTTAACCAGTGTAGCAGCTATTTTTCTTTCGAATTAGTATTTGCTTTTTTAATATCAAGATGGAATGTGGACAGGAGGCAACGTTAACATTTATAGAATTACGCAATAAATGATCTATAACTATGTACGCTGCTGCTGCAACGTCCATGATGACCGACTATTTTTTATTTAAATGGGTGGAACGCTGTGAACGGGACTATGATACGCGACGATGACACGCGGGGATGACACGCGACGATGACACGCATCGAAGTTCGCCTCGTCGTGAAAATGTTCGCGACGCTGTCACGTCACGGGGTTTTGTCACAAGTCTGGACGCACCTTTAAGTACTTTATTAACTTTATTTAGTGCATGCTATATATCTCCACTATTTTTTTCTACTTAAATATAAAATAATGAGTCGTAACTTTAAATGTTGCAAAAACAAAGTTTTTTCAAACTTTTTCTGTGTTTTATGCAAATCAGTTTTTCATCCCAGTTGTATGGAAAGAGTGGCAGATGTGGTAAAACTACAAGGGTACAAAATATTATGTTCAGAGAAATGTCACAACCAATTCAACGAAAATGAAGATCAGGTGAAAGCATATGAAGAAAAAATTGAAAATTTACTGAAAAAGTTAAAAGGAACATATTTATTGATAGGTTAAGGCGAAAGTGTCAAGTATTTGAAAATGATGTCACAGAAGCGGAATAGTATATTATTTTATATGGAGGAAAAGTGATACTTTTCATGGCGCGCTCGTGTTTAACAGCCGAACGGAGTGAGGCTGGTAATAGAGAGCAAGCCATGAAAAGTAACTTTTCCTCCAAATAAAATATGCTGTTTTTTCTTCAAATGTCGACAAATTAATGCAAAAACATCTCTTTTTAATAGTAATAATATCTAATTCTTATTAAAGATAAATGGGTTCGCAAGGCGGCTTAGACCACGGTCGTAGGAGGCCTTGCCTAGACCGGTGTCGGTGAAACATCAAGCTGTCAGTGGACACTGTCAACAATAATTATTGTTTTAAGATTGCGTCTCCGATTGCGTTTTAATTCCGCATTGATAAGCAGTTGTTGAGTAAGTTCGATTAAATAATAACCAATTTGTTCCTAAATTAGTGATTTTTAGAAATGCAGTCACAAATTGAGTGATAAATACAAATTGTAGTTTAATAAATCTTGAGTTGTTGACGCTTATTTTGCTGTCTGTTTGTATTGTATCTATGTTGCTATGGTAACACTTTTACCTCCGCCGGCGGAAAAGTGAAAAGTAAAGCTCCGGCGGAGGAAAAACGAAACTTCACGGCCGCCTACACAGTCGAGTAATGACGGATTTACTGACATTTGAAGAAAAAACAAGTTTTCTTTACTCATTGAAAAACTTAACAACCAAAATGATATGCTATGCAGTAAGCTTCAAGAAATGAGAACCAGTGAAAAGGAGCTATTAGTAAAAGTGACGTGCCTAGAAACAATGAGACAGGAACTTGAGACAAAAGCTAATGAGCTAACTATCTTAAACAAAAACTTGGTTATAACCATAAACACTCTTGAAAAAGAAAATATATCTCACATTGAGGATATGAATAAGTTGAATAAAGAGATTAAAGATTTAAATGATATAAATGAGGAAATGATAGCATCAATCAAAGTATTGGAAAAGGATAATAAGACTTGTTCTTTAAAGCTTCATCAATATGAAAATATAATGAAGAGAACAAAATCACCACCATCGAGTTCCTCCTCTATTCCCGCCAATGATGTTATTTTTATATCAATTGTTACCCCCAAACAAGAGACCTTAGCAAAATCACGAAAAAATTCTCATGTTGGGTGATGAGACTGTCATTGGTTTGAATAGGTCTCTGAGTAAAACTAGTATTGCAAGGATTTTGCTGCTAGAGCCTTTTGGGTAGTGGGGTGTGGTATGGATGACTTGGCATATGGTAAATATCCTCTGATTATATTAATTAATCGTAAAATTAAAGAATGTGTCCAAACAAATTTTATATTTCTGTCTTCATTGTAGTAAATAGTAAGCATTTTAATCAAGTATGTAAGTATAATCAGAAAATAAATAACTTTTTAAATTATGTAAATAGCTGTACGGAAAACTGTGTATTATTTGCTAACATTTGTAACCGTTCATGTGGAAGGATAGGAAATTTTAAAATATCTCAATTGTTATGCAATCTGATCAAGGAGGAAGGCTCAACCCATAAAAAGTACAACACATTAATACATGTACAATTTAACAGAAACCATGATACATGATCTAGTGCACCTTACCAAAATGTAGAATCCAGTAATAGTATAGGGAGTCCAGATAGTTTTGATAATGGTGTTGAGTTGTTGGGGTCTATTGAGCTTGGTAAGGCTTATATGCAAAATACAATTGATCAATTAAATTTTCAAAACATAAACAATATAAGGGAAAAAACTTAGGAAAACTAGTTGTTTATTATCAAAATTGCAGGGGCATAAAAATGAAATTAGAACAATTAAAACTAAATTTATTAAATAATAATTGTGATATGGTTGCCCTTACAGAAACCTGGTTAAACTGTTCTGTTTATAAACAAGAATTTAATTCTGATAAAATAATATTTAGGAAGGATAGAGATCAAAGACTCACTGGCAAAAAGTAAGGTGGGAGTGTATTAATAGCTTTAAGTAAGAAATTGACAGCAGAACAATATAATATATTTGACAATAATCTTGAAGCCATATGTGTTAAAATAAGTATAGACCAAAGAGAATTCCTATATGTTGTGTGTGTTTATTTTGTACCTACCTGGTTGTGATGTAGATTTTTACCAACGTTTTTATCATTGTATTGAAGCAAACCTTTTAGACTTTAAGTGTTTAATTTTAGGTGATTTTAATCTACGTGATCTTGTACTTAATATTCGTAGTGTGCCTATATATGATTTTGACAGTTTTTTATCTTTTACAAGCTTTAACAAATCAATAGTGTACGAAATATATCTGATGTTATGTTAGATTTAGTTGTAGTAAGTCCCCATTTACAGGACTCTATTGTGAAAAATGATGATGACCCATTGTTGCCTGTGGAACAACATCACCCTGTTTTATCTATAGAGATTAGTGTTGGTCATAAGTTTGAGGAGTGTCAACAAATGAAAAACAAAACAATTTTAATAAAGTTGACTTTGAGCAAATGTATATGTTATTTAAAACAGCAAATTGGAACAGCCTCTATTGCTGCAGTGATGCTAATGAATCTGTAACAACATTATATCAAATTGTTAATTACATTTTTGTAAGGTGCAACAACAATCCAAATTAGTAGTCTGTCCTGTATGGTATAACGGTGAAATCATTAAAATGATAAAAGCTAAAGAAAAACTGTTAACTAGATTTAAGAGAACAAATGTCAGTTTTTGGAGGAATAAATACAAGGAATTGAGACATAAAATTAAATTAAAAATTAAAAAAGCCTATGCAGAATACATGAATAACGTGGAACTAAGTTTATACAGGGATCCTAAATATTTCTGGTCCTATATTCGTAATCAAAAGAACAATGGTGATATACCAGCACAAGTAACTTATAATGGAAAATCTGTATATGGAGCAATGAACATTGCAAATGTGTTTGCTGAATATTTTGGTTCCGTTTTTATTAGTGATGTACCTGTGTGTCAGAATAAACTTGCTTCAAAGAATTATTTTTGTGATAGGGCCTTTTCTGAAAAAGAAATTGGGGAAGCAATCAAAAAATTTAAGGGGAAGAGATCAATTGGGCCAGATGGGCTGCCTGGCTATATTATTAAGAGATGTGGTGATTTATTGGTCAAACGACTTCTCCATATTTTTAACATTAGTCTGAAATCTTCAACTTACCCTACTCATTGGCGAACGAGTAAGGTAATTTCATTATTTAAAAATGAAGTTATGAATTATGGACCTGTTACTATTTTAAATGCTGTCTCTAAAGTTTTTGAAATAGCAATATTTGGTAGACTATATGATGAAGTTAAATACAATATATCCAAATGCCAACATTTTCTACCAAATAAATTTACATTAATAGCGCAGCGAAATAGGGCGAAAAATAGTTAACAAAAATTTTTTGAGGTATAACCAGATGAAACCTTCATGGCACTATTGAATGCGTCATTGGACATCCTAAAAGGCCATTTACGACTTTTTTTACCG
>MU182941.1:0-14065 GCA_016904865.1 Pissodes strobi
TGTTACGTTTTTCCCGTGGGTTCTTAACAGAATTACAACTTTGCTATTTTCAACTAATACTCTTTTTATTCACTACCACTGTATACAATTTAACACTCTAAACTACTCTTATAACTTTACAACTAATATCTATTCAACACTCAATGATTAACTGAACTGAACTGCTAACCGACTCGCTAACATTCGCCTTAGGTCTGCTTATATATAATCTCCAATCTATCACGAATATTCGGGAAGTATTCCGACGCCACTCTATATGATCTCGACGAGGCCATCGAGATAATTCCAGTCCAGCGATCCTGATACTTGGCGACCGGCCGGGCGATGAGTCATACAGACAAAGAAGTGAGGGGCACGGCGGCTAGTTGTATAGGGTAGCACAAAAACGTTCGGATGGTTGTTAGGTTAGCCGTAACAATATTATTATAAATTGGTGGCGGTGCTCATGGTATATTATTTCTCGCAGGTATCGCCACCGCAGGACTTTTGGGCGTGGCCCCAAAAATTTTTCGAACGCTATCTACCTAATTGCGCTTCACCTATTCTTGCCTACACGAGCCGCCACTGCGCTGGTGTTAGTCCTGTCGTGTCATGGATTGCTGATCTATATGCCAATAAAAATAGTGGTATATATTGGCCCCGATCCTTCTGATGCTCATCTACGACCTTTGACAAATGTTGTTCAATGGTCTTGTTAAACCTCTCAACCATGCCGTCTAATTGTGGATGTAAAACTGTAGTCCGTGTTTTATTGATGTTGAGTAAATCACAGACTTTCTGGAAAATTTGGATTCGAAAGTTGCGTCCTTGATCTGAGTGCAGCTCTAGCGGAACACCAAATCTGCTGAATAGGTTATTCACGAGGACCTCTGCTATGGTAAAAGTTTCTTGATTGGGGATCGCAGTTACTCAGGCCATTTACTGAAGTAGTCAATTGCCACTAAAATGTACTTGTTACCATTATTTGTTTCTGGAAAAGGGCCAGCTGCGTCAATGGCGATGCGTTCAAACGGTAGGCCCATATTATACGGTTTTATTTTCCCCTAGATCTTGTTTTGGGTCCTTGACTTGCGTCACAAGTTGAGCAGTACCAACACCACGATTTCACATCCTGGCAGTAGTTGACCCAGTAAAATATGTCGCGGATCTTGTCAATCGTTTCGTTCACTCCGAGATGAGTACCAGACTTTCCATTATAAACCTTTTCCAGAACTTACCATATTTAACTCCTTGGTACTACTAACTGGGAGTCCCAGAGTTTTAAAAATAAATCCTTGAAATCTCCCTCCATATTGGTCTTGGTTGGTGTTCTTCTTTAGCTTTTAACAGTAGTGCTACTTCGCTATCCTCAAGCTGATCCTTTTTAAGACGCTCTCTGGTCCACTGCTGATCAACCATATCGTTGGTCTATTCTTTGCGATTATAATTATCCTCTCATAACCTTCTGGATAAAGCATCTGCATTATTATGACACCTTCCTTCCCTGTGCTTAGTCTTAAAGTTATATTGTTTTATCTCTTCCTAACTCGACTTTGAACTGCTAGCGTCTCTAGATGGAAATGTAGACCGTAGTTGTATTCGACAGCCTCTCTTTAAATGCCCAGTACTGCTAAATATATAGCACTGATTTGAAATATTTCGGTTATGTGGCCGATCTTTTAGTGGCTCCCGGAATCTTTGTCTCGATAGTCCCTTTTGAAATGTTCAGTCCTGCCACATCTATAGCACTAATTTATAGCTTTTCGGTTACATAATATAACTTCTAGTGGCTCCCGGAATTTTTGTCTCGACGGTCCCTTTTGAGATGCATTTAAAGATCCTTTACACAAATAGTGCGCTATGTAAAAATCGACCTCTCCTATTGGTTGATCCATCTCGTATTACGATATGTCTGCGTGATGCAATCGATTTCTATCAAGAGCTCTTGTGGTGTAGGGGTTTAGATCGTTGGGTGTCACCTGGAAAACGCGGGTTCGAACCCGTTGCTTTTTTTTGATTTTTTTTTTAAAGATTATGTTTCTAAACAGCTTTTTTTCTTGATTTTGGGTATGTCTTGGGTTAGATTGGGTTAGCACCTGGTTAGTTTCCTTTTCTTGAGCCCCCGTAGCGAGCGGAGGGCCATGCGGATCGACCAATGGGAAACGCCGATTTTATATAAGCTCTGTTCCAACTGACTATGAAAACCGTCCATGGGACGGTAATTTCCAGTTGTATAATTCGTTTGTCAACATGACAGGAGATTTATCGCCTTCAAAAGTGAAATTGACAACTAGAAATGACGGTCCCTCGTACGGTTTTCAAGTCGGTTGGAACAAACCTAGTGTGCACTATTTGTGTCAAGGATCTTATAATGCTTTTGAGATGTCCAGTCCTGTCACATCTATAGCACTGATTTATAGCATTTCGGTTACATGATCTAAATTCTAGTGGCTCCCGGAATCTCTGTACCCGACAATCCGTTTTGAAATGTCCATTGTCCAGTCTTGCCACATCTATAGCACTGATTTATAGCATTCGGTTACATGGCCTAACTTCTAGTGGCTCCCGGAATCTCCCCGTACCTTGAAGAATTTCGACTAATTTCTTCAAAATACCGTCCATCTCGATTAGTTCACAACTGTTCGCAAGCTTTTCCTTATTTCTTTCCTATTAAAATACTAGACATGTTTAACAAATTCCATGTAAGAAAATGTCACTTGCATAAAGCAAAAAATCAAAGAGGTAGTAATAAATTTGAGTAATGAAACTTAGCTAAAAGCAATTTATTATTATTGATATAATTCGGATTTTCTAAATATACTACAAGTACAAAGTAAGGGACATTTCATCCAAAATGAGTATTTCAAATACCAGCAATGTGGTAGCTTAAGTATCCCAACGGACATTAATAAAGGGGTGCTCTTACATATGTGTGCAATTTTAGAAAAAAATATTAATGACACTTAATAAAAGTTATGTATTAATTTTCAGTTTTTATAATGTTATACTTCGGTAGGTACTTACGTAGGTACTTTTTTTACTTTTAAAAGAAACACACATCGAAAGCCCATTTTTACGCCTTTTAGAAAAAAGGAGTAGAAACTCTACATAAGCTTTCCACCCCAATAGTACTTATTATTTAACTTGTTTTTGTGATCCAAAACAAAAAACTACTTATTTGTTACTTACAAATAAATAGCCGCCACAGCGCAAAAAACGCTAACGGGGCGTCGTCCTAGGTGAGCGATTTGCAGCGAACGCGAAGCGCTGGCGATGCCGTACGAAAAATTAATATAGTCGCACGGCATCGCCACTGATTTGCGTTCGCTGCAAGTCGCTCACGTAGGGCGCCCCGTTAAATAAAAACGTTCTCAAAAACAAATATAAAACGTCCTCTGATCGCTTTCGCCGGTTGCCGCCGCTCCGAGGTATATGCACTTCCTCTCCCCGCGAAAGCGGCGTTGCCACGTGGCACTTCGCGGCTGGAATTTGAGGTCGGCTGTGGTAGACCAATTGACCAATGGCCAAATCAGTAGATCTGTAGATCTCCTGAAAAATACCCAGTATACCTGGCAACGTTAGCCCTCGACACGGTTTTCGACAAAGACGAAGGTTTTCGATATCAAAAGCCGTATCGTAAATAGATAACTGCAAATTCACATTTAAATTTCCGATTTCGTTGCTAATGCTTTAGGGCCAACTTCTGTTGCTAACTTTACGTGTAATGAAGAATATCACCCAATGTACAATGCTAACTTCACACTTATTTATAACACACAAAAGGATCGTAAAAATGTGATCAATCCTTGTGTTTGTATATTTGAAAATCCAAATAATTTAATTTCAACATTTATAGACGTTGACTAGAGCAAGCAGCACAATGTGAACCTCTCTAACCAAATTTAGCGGTATTGTTTTAGTTAGGAACTGATGGCTTCAGGACGAGACTCTTCCGACTCAAACGATTTGGGGCCCATAGATTTCGAAGGACTCAACCTGTCCGATAGTACCGGCGCTAAGCGTAAATTCAGATATCCGCCTAGACTGACTTTAAGCGCTAATAATTCTTTTCGTTCTTCGCCACAGTCTGATGAAAGTTCTACGAGTTATGTTGACACAGGTATAGCTTTTATCATTTTTCATAAAACTTTTATCTTGGTTTCTAGCAATTCCGTTGTACATAAGAATTCAGCTTATACTTACTGTAAAATCTTAAGTATATTTTTCTACATCAATGTATAAAGTGAGTTGTTTTAGATTCAAATGCTGTTATTAAGAAACACAGGAAAAAACCTGGTTTTGCTAGGAAACTCCCTCCTATGGGGATATTTTGGGACATAGAAAATGTGCGAGTACCAAAAATGAAGAGTGCTGCTGCAGTAGTGCAAAAAATCAGGCAAATGTTTTTAGAAAACTACCGTGAGTCTGAATTTGTAGTTGTGTGCGATGTCAAAAAGGAGAGTCCTCAAATTATTCAAGAGTTACATGATTCTCAGGTAGGCTTTTGATAATTTGCTACTCAGATATACTAGAATCATAATAATTGCAAAACTATCCCTTTGTGATTTGGAAATGTCTAATTCTATGTGAGAGGTGGAAAAATGTAAAGGCATCTTGCCAGATCAGAATTTTTCTGACCACCACCAGCAAGCTATTAATAATTAAAAAAAAACTTACTTCTCATACATAGAGAAAATATTTTCCACGTATCAGATTGACCATTACTTTATTACTTATGTGCCATTAACAAAATGATTTTTTAGGTTAACCTAATTCATGTTTCTTCAATGTCGAAAAATGCAGCAGATGAAAAGTTGAGACAATCATTAAGACGATTTGCTGATATTCATCCAGCTCCCTCAGCAATACTTTTAATTTCTGGAGATATAAATTTTGCTTGTGATTTATCCGATCTTAGGTATGTAGGTATACAAGGATTTTTCATTGATAGATTTGTATGTTTTATTTTACATCATAAATGATTTATACAGATCGACCCAAACTAAATGATACATATCAAGGAGTATTTAGTGCAATTATAGTTAAAGATATGATGTATCCATCTGCTATAATAGCTTGCACTTTAGCAAAATAATTAAAGTATTTCAACACCGACAGGGCCATTCTTAATATTAATCAATCAATCAAAATCTTTATTTGTCCCAAAAAGAATTACAGATATACTCTGTTGATCACACAACTAAATTATATGTAATAATAAACCCAAAAACAGGTTGTAGGACATGTCAAAGAGTAACTGCTTATCTAACTAACCTAAAAGATTTAAAAATTTATTATATAAAGGATAAAACTCAGTTAAAATAATAAAAATGGTGTTTATAAAATAAAAAACTTAAAGCTAATGACAATTTTACATACATACATCACATCATACAAGACACATACACAATTCAAGATAGCACACACATGGAAGAAGCTGTATTAAACTAAACTTGACCCACTTGACCTGTCAGCATCTAGTAAACTACCATCTGTTAGATATTCTTCAATTGAATAATAACATGTTTCCAAAAGCAGAGATTTTAGCATTTTTTAAATTTTTTTGTTTTGCAGAGACCATACTTCTAAAGGTAGCTTGTTGAAAATTTTTATGAGATTAAACTGACATTTTTTTGAATGAAACTGAAATTGCACTTAATGTTTTTCAACTCATGTTTATATCTGGTGTTATGACAATGTACCCTACTACACTCCACAAAAAGATCAGGACTTTCCTTGACGAAAATTAAAGCCTCCAGAATATAAGTTGGCAGTGTTAAGATTTTACTGCCTTTAAATTTTTGCCTGCAAGTTTCTATTGTATCAAGGTTGTGTATATTTCTGATGCAACGTTTTTGGAGGACAAATAATCTGCTGGCCTCAGAGCTATCACCCCAGAAGACAATCCCATACCTCAGTCGATAGTACACATAGGCATGGTATGCGATCCTTGTGGTTTTAATACAAACATTATTGAAAATAATTTTGAGTACGTAGCAATAGGAAGCTATTTTACCTGCCGGAGAGTTGATATGATGTGTTCAATCCAATATACAGTTCACCTTAGTTCCCATAAAAGTTACACAATCTAAGGTTTTAAGTTCTTTCTTGTTTGATTTATAAGTCGTTGAAGGTTGATTTTTCTTGTAATTAAATTTTATTAATTGAGATGTATCAATATTGAGTAATAAATTATTGTTGGTAAACCAATTTTCAAGCAATGCTGAAAATTGTTTGGGTTAAAACTTTATAATTTTCTGCTGAAAAAGTTTAATTTACGTCATCCGCAAATTGAACTGCGTCATTCACAATATATGGGAGCTCATTTATATAGATAATGTAAAGTAGGGGACCAAGTATGGACCCCTGCGGTACCCCACGGCAAACGAGTCTCATATGCGACTCATGGCCGGCATCAACCACATACTGTTCGCGCCCACTCACATATGATTCAAGAAGCTGTAGAGGCACTCCCCGCACTCTACTCCTTTCCAACTTCATTAGTAGCAAAGTATGGTTGACACTGTCAAATGCTTTGGACAGATCGAGACATAAAGCTACCGTTTCACGACCCTTATTTAGTGAGTTTAAAATCTTATCTAAGGCCTGATATATTGCCCTAATGGTTGATTTATTTTTTCTAAATCCATTTTGAAAATTAGACAGTAAGTTTCCTGTTTTTCGAAGAAATTTTTTAATCTCTCATATATAGTCTTTTCAAATATTTTGCTAAAATTGTTTAACAGAGCAATGGGTCTATAGTTTTTAATTTGTTTTGCATCCCCTTTCTTATAGATGGGCTTTACTTGTGCAAGCCTAAAAATGCTGCCCCTAAATTTTAAAGAAGCCAGATTTTTTTAACAAAAATGTTTTATAAAATTAAATAATCACTATTAAATATTTATTTATTTTGTCGCAAGTATCAACAGTTACAAGAGCCGATTACAGATACCAACTTAAAAGTAAAGAGATCTACAATGAATAATAAAGTACACTAAGCCAAATAGACAATAAACCTTAAAGTAAAAACTAAAAATTAGTATAAAATGTACACTAAAGCAAGACATCTAAGATTACATGCCAGTTTAACAAACATTAAAATTTCAAAATTGTTTATAAGATACATAAACACTCAGAACGCACATACGAGACCTATGAAACATATTAAAAGATTAGCAGGTAACTATGTCGATTTTAGTTTATTTATGATAATTTTCTTAAATTCATTAAAACTAGTCAAGTCAATGTCGATATCAGAGGCATACAATTTAAAATAATAGCAGAGTTTATATATTGGCGAATTTCTGTAAAGATTAGTACGTGGATATGCCAAAAAACATTCTTGAATTGCGGGAATTTAATCTGTTAATTGCAAAAGGAAATTCTTGAAGAATATCAGAACAATCAATTTTGTTCTTCAACACTTTAAAAACAGTACACAAGAATATTTTAATTCTCCTCTTACTCAGAGAAAGTCTATCGAACACCGCCAATAAGTGTTCTCTGGGGATAAACACCAAATTTCCTGTAGTACATGCACTTTAAAAACCTCCTTTGCACGCCCCCGATCAGTGATATCCAGACATTATATTGAGGGACCAAATGACGGAGGCATATTCCAAGATTGGTAACACCAAGCATTCAAAAAGATGCAAACTGACCTCAATGCTAAGCTCCTTGGTGGATCTGGCAAGAAATCCAGAAATCTTCTGAGCACTCTCAACCTCCGACAAGATGTGGGAAGAAAATGAAAGATTAGTGTCAAAAATAACTCCTTTTGTTGGGTTACTCTTTGCAGCTGCTCATTGTCAAAATATTAATGTAACATGGTTAAACAAAATATAAACCTTAATAATTATAATCAAAAAATATGAAAGTAATTAATAAACTTAATACCAATAATACTTATAATAAAAAATATAAAAGTAAAACAAATGAAAAACAAAATACATACACAACAACCCTTTGCATTTTAACTAAGCATGACCGAAATTGCAGGTTGCAGTATATAGAAGATTCTCTGGCTTTTGTTGTTCTGTACTCGTCAGTAAGTTGCGAGTGACCTAAATTTTCACAGGTATCATTTTTAATTGCTATTATACCCAACTTTTTTGGCCGTTCCTGTGACAAGATAGATCTCAGATATTTTTTATTATTTTTAAATTGGAAAATGATGGCTTTCCAGATGTAACTGTTGCTGGCAAAGTTAAAAATAATCTAAGAGTTACAACTAAGTGTGTGAAATATTTCTGCTTGGTGACGCTGGTAATGGAACTGGTTCAATTTTTAAGAATTTTTCCCGAAATGCGCCTAATTTCTTTTTTTTATTTTGTGCTTCAGAAAACCATTTTATCCTTCTGTTTGATATCTGAAAAAAAAACGTATTGATAGAATTCATTAGTGTTGTTCATTATGAATACAAAAAAAAATAAAATTAATAATATGTACTTATAAAAAATATAAACTGCAATTTATACTGTAAGTTCTGACTAAGTTTGGGCGAAAATAAACGAAAAGTTATACGTATTAGAATGTACGTCTCTTATACGATCCCTCCTAATCATACTATTTTAATTTTTAAATATATCTTTTATCTTAGACCTAATGCCGGGTCCAGACCAAGCAGACAAAACAACAACACAACAGAAACAGGAAAGTTTCGCGAAAATGCAATGTAGCGACTAATCCGATACATTTCTGGGTCATTTTTGCCTCATTTTTATTTTGTTTGCAAATCCAGAAATTTTTGCTAATGTCGTCTCGAGTCGGTAAAGATCAAACGGTCTCTGTTTTGTCTGCGTATTTTACGACAAATTATCGACGTGGCCAGTGTGCGTTGACAAAAATAGGAGACCAGTGAATCTTTGTATTACGCTTATATAGCATTTCTATAGTTAGTATATGTCTTTTGCCAACTGCAGGACCAATAAGGCATATCAAATTTTCGAATTTTTTGCTTGACATCTCTAGAAAATTCTTAAAACTTGAGCGAATCTAACCATAGTCCAATATCATCCTCACGTAACTCAACTAACAATTCATCTATGTAATATCGATCTCGCGTTTTTATTGTTAATTGAGTTACGTGAGGATGATATTGGACTATGGTGAGATTCGCTCAAGCTTTAAGAATTTTCTAAAGATGTCCAGCAAAGATTGCCTTATTGGTCCTGCAGTTGGCAAAATGCATACTAACTATAGAAATGCTATAAGTGTAACACAAAGATTCACTCAGTGGTCTCCTACTTTTGTCAACGCACACCGGCCACACTGCGCCGACAACTTTTCGTAAAATACACAAACAAAACAGAGACTCTTTGATCTTTACCGACTCGAGACGGGACTAGCAAAAGTTTCCGGATTTGGAAACAAAACAAAAATTAGACAAAATTGACCCAGAAATGTAACAGATTTGAGATTGACCCAGAATTGAGATTTGAATCTCGAATGTTTCTGTCTTGTGGTTGTTTTTTCTGCTTGGGCCGGACCTGGCATAAGAGACACATTTTTCAAAGTGTGTTATATCTGGTTATTAAATGTATTTAAAAACATACTTACCTTTTATCTTTCGACAAAGAAAATAATGTTTTAATCACACAATCATAGAAAAAACATCAAAACAACGTAACACTTCTTTGGTCATAGTTTATTACGCGTCTACTATTTTACAAGTAATGTATGAGTTAACTGGTATAAAATTGTTAGATTAATCGAATACCTACTTACCTGTATGAAGATTAATCGTAATTTTCCGAGCTTGTCTTCCGATATGATTACATCGTAGTTTCTGAATTACCATACCCATCGATACGTTTTAAAAGCATAAAGTTTTTTTATCCTCAACCCGAGCCTGCTCTCGCACTTCGATGCTTACTCATTCTGTTTTAGAGCAAAATTGCCCGCCTAAGGGGCTTGCGGTTGGGAGGGTTGTAATCATATCGGAAGACAAGCTCGGAAAATTACGATTAATCTTCAAACAGGTAAGTAGGTATTCGATTAATCTAACAATTTTCCATCGCTTGTCTTCCGATATGAGTACATTGCCAGTACTACCTGTTTAAAGCTAGATGATGCAATTTTGCATTATTCTACCTCAAATCCTGAGAATACCACAAAAAACACAATTAAGGCAGCAAAGTCGTTCAATTCAACTCTATTTTAAGTATGACAAAAAAAATCAATGAAAATTCTATCCTATAAATTCGTTAACCACTTAAAAATTTAGGGTACCTATTCTAGATAAATAAACATATTTTATTTAACATATTATTGATCAAAGACAAAGAGCAAAACAAATATAATAAATTGAACCTTAGGCAACAGAATACTTAAAAGGCTAAGATATACCCAAATTTAAAATTGTATTGCCAAATATTTCATTGGACGTATCTAGAGGTCGAGTATAGAATCTGAGGAAAGTGTCAGAATTATAGGACCACCCTGCTATATTCTTAATGACATTTATGTTTACGAGGGCTGCTCACGTGCTGGCATGTCTTACACTATATCCGGTAAAGACGTTATCGTTCAAACCATACCACTGTTTTTTTTTAAATTAAGTTGATCCACCTATTCAAGGTTTGAGTTATTGCGTGGTGATGTGGTTTTTTCAGAGTTAAGAATAGGGATGTATAATTGGAACGAATGTGCACGGTGACTTTAATGTACTGTTTTATAGAATTTGCGACACATAATAGGTAATTCTGGCTTTTGAAAATACGGAAAATAGGCTGGTTTTTATAGGGAGCTGAGGTTTAAATTTTCTCCGAAATCTTCAATTTTGACTGTAGAGTCGTAATTTTGCTTAATGTTTGGATCCGATGTGCTGAACTTAGTGCCATAAGTGTTACCGTTTTCTTTGTTAGTTTATCAAGTGATAGAGATTGTAAAAGGTAAAGTGTTGATAAATATAGTAATACAGGTTCAACGTTCCATGTAAAATCGTATTTAGGTTTAGGGGGCTTTAACTTGTAGCTTCCCTTCAAAAATCTTTTTATTATATTTTAATCCCTGTTAGGCGGTGAAACATAAAGTTAAGAGCTGGTCTATAGGTACTTATCAAGATGTAAGAAGCTCCTTTGTTTACTTCGCGAACTAAAGAGTCCCGATAAATGTTTAAATTATAAGGAAAGACATCGAAATTTTGCTGTTACAGAAATTATAATATCTACGTATTAAAACAAGCGTTGTATCACGGCACATATAACAACCAGCAATATCACATCTCCTTTTTTGGCATCTGCGCAAGTCCGCGCGCAAGATATTTCTTGGTAGGAAAGCCGTCAAACTGCCGCCAGCGGCGTCGTGTTTTTACGTGTATTTGTCAAATAATTGACATTGTGAGAGACGAACATTATTTATGACATTGTGTAATGCAAAAAGCCATGGTGTTTAAGCAATAAGAACTTGTACAAACCAGAGATATTCTTCCAAGAAGAAGTTTTTTAGATTTCCTGCTCATACAGCAAGGTATACATATATTTCATAACCCATTGACATTTGAAATTTTATATTACGGCTCTGTTAAAGGAAAATCATACTTATACATACTTCAAATCCAGCCCTGACTTTTCCTACCCAACTGACATAGCAAGGTCAAATTTAATTTTTCGCCTGACAGATCGAGTAATATTGCTGGTTGTTATATGTGCCGTGGTTGTATGTTAAATATTAATTAACAATTTGTTTTAACAAAAATATTTATAGGTACGCCTATGTTATTACTATTAAGTTAGCAGCAGTTTAGACAGTAGGATAACGTTGACAGTGTTGTTGTTGTTAGATATATTTTATATATCGTTGCATTATTATAAATACATAAAGTAAAAATACTAAAAGCCGGTGTTTTATCAACACAAGAACAAGTAAATACCAATTTTAAAATCACAACATTGTACTGTTTCCAAGTTCCTTCTGAGATGTATGCAAACATTATTGGGATGGCGTGGCCGAAAATGCTTCTTTGAAAAAATGCTTCTCAGACAGTTTCCTTGCCCCCAGGAAAATTTTCCTGTACAAGAGATGAGAGTCTCTATAGAGAGTAACCAATTTTTATTCGATCTAAAAGTCAACGGTGTCCCAACTAATAAACTAACAAACAAGCGATGCCAGGGTTGTAATGGCCACGCAGGTACTACCCATATTCCGGTGGCTTCATCCTGTATAATTTTATCTAAAGCATTAAATATCATAGAAAACGAGGGAAAAGCGTAAAAATACTCATCATGCCAAGAAATTATAAATTCATCGACTGCTGTGGAGGTTGGATCCGAAAATCAGGAAATATATTTATTGCAATTTGCATTAAAATAAGTTGCAAATAAATCTAACCCCTTATTTTTTTCTGATATACCTGCTTGTTTAGTTCGTATTCTGTTTCAACGGAAGTTTGTCTTGATGCCTGATCGGCTTCCTTTTTTCTTTTGAAGCGATATAAGATGCGAAGTGTGTTATACGTTTTGTTCACATCAGTCTAAAATTTGAACAGTTATATTGGTTAAGTTGCGATATTTTACGCATCCCCCACGATTAATGCAGGATATTGCCGGCTTATTATGGATTCTAAGTAAGACTCTAATATTTGCATTTGATTTAGTAAATAATTGTAAGCCATGACAAGCAGCTTTAATTTCAAGGAGTTAATATGCTTAGACTTGTCGGCTTCTTCCCAAAACTCGCGACATTTTTGGCCTTTACAATAGGCACCCCAGCCTGTAGGAGACGCAGACGCATAAGAAAAAAAAACAAAATTTCAATGAAAACGTTCTAGGCTTCATATTTACAGTATATTCTAGATTGTCTATCCACCAGCTAATAATTTGCTTTGTATCGTTTGAAATTAATATTCTGCTATTGTACGACTTTCCTTTTAAGGCTTAAATTTTGCGCGCCCTTGTCTTTTGATACGATGACGACTCTGAGGAACGGCAGGAGTCGCTGCTACCAAAACACCAATAATTTTTGCAAAATCTCGAATTGTAGTACCTGACTTGTTAATATATTTTTTAATTGCCTCTTTTATTGAATTCATTTTCTTAAGAGGTAAAGAAACGGTCCTCTGAATTAAGTCATAAGTAAATCCTAGGTAAGGTATTTGTATGATGGTATTAACTGACTTTTTCTGTATTTATAATAAATCTTAAATCATTTAGGAGCATTATACACATTGCAAAACAGTAAAGTGCATCAGCCAAGCATGACAAATGGTTAGTGTTGTTAGCTAACGGCTCCTACAGCTGTTGGCCCATGCCCCAATTGGTGTTGTAGGAACCCTTGCAAATAACTAAATTTGCACACAATAATATGCGGGAGATATTTAGTCAAATAACTAACACCCTGTAAAGTATACAGTTGTTTTGCAGACAATATTCTTCAGGAGATAATTTAGTCAAAACAATTTACACCGTGTAAAGTCTGCAGCTATTTTGCAGACAATAAGGAGTCCATGATTGCAATCTTAATTAAATGGGTCCACGACCATATTAAAATATATATTGTTGGCTCACAGCCTTTTAATCGCTCAAGTGATGATATAATTTACTGAATAGCTCACGGCTATCCGTCAGAAAGTATGGCCCACGGCCTTAATGCCAAATATGTTTTGCCATAACACCCTGTAAAGTATGCAGCTATTTTGCACAAAATAGTCTACGGGTGATATTTTAGTCAAAACAGCCAACAAGTCTGTAAAGTATACAGCTATTTTGCAGACGATAGTCTGCGGGTGATATTTTAGTCAAAACAACTAACACCCTGTAAAATATACAACTATTTTGCAGACAATAAGGACCCAGTCCATGATTGCAATTCTAATTAAATAGCTCCACGACCATATTAAAAATACATACTGTTGTTTGTCCCTATTGGAATTGATTGTTGTTGCATAAACAGGGGAAATATTATACACACAAAAGTGTATCGATTATCATTTGGCGGTGACAAATTTGGAGTTGGCATAATAAACGATCCCTTTTTAGTAAGTCAATAGCCAACTTTTAGTGGAGAAGTCGAATAGTTAGGTCCTCGACCCTAGGCTTAATCAATTAATAATTTATAATAAAAATAATATTAAGAATTTTTTGTATTG